>JAPFFP010023992.1:0-63178 GCA_026153255.1 Solanum medicagineum
CAGTTCTGAGTTGGCTGTTCGACGCCCGGGGAAGGCGCCCGAAGGAACCGTTCCCAGTCCGTCCCCCGGCCGGCACGCGGCGACCCGCTCAAATTTTGGGTCAGAGACCACGCACTCAGTGACGTGATCCCTGATTTTACTTCTCTGAACTCTAATAACAACTTCTATCTATAATTCATACATCCAAGTATGGTCTATCAATGGACCTTTGTGTATCACCTCCAAAGTTCCAATTTTTTTCCAAGTGTCAGGATCATTTATAAGACCCAGTCTATGATCCGTATAATTTACGAGCCATAGATTGGGCTCATAGTACCTGGCACCAGAACTCAGTTATGCGCTTTCCTACCATATTCTGACTTCTAACATATGGAGTTTTATAATATCTCTCCCTTATGAACATTTATCCGAATGAGGTAAAGTCTATCTTGAGTAGATTAGAATGGATAACAACAACCTAGGGTGAATGCAATAATGCAACACAATCATCATTTTCGTGAAATTTTCAAACTTATGCATCAAATATCATTCAAATGTACTTTCATGAGTATGAAAGCAAGTAATGAGACATGGAAAGCTGAAATGCAAGGAATTTGAGGTTATAGGTAAGAATAACTTAACACTTTAGGTTTTAGTAGAAGGAAAGAGATTAGCATATAATTTCATCATATTCATTTTCGCTTCCTAGAGCTTTTAACTTATTAGTTTGTGCAAAGTACCTTGATGGATCCAACTTTCTTATTCCTTAAACCTTTCACTGCAAAAATATCTACCAGGACCTCCTTATATGTTAAATTCTTTTCAATACCAACATCTTCCAATGGCATAATTGAATTTGAATTTCCAAATGAACCATATCCAACTCTAATGGTAGGTCTAAGTCATATGCCATCTTGCAATCTACCTCAAGATCTTATAAGGTCGCATATACCTAGGCTCACTTTCCTATTCTTACCAAATCACATCACACTCTTCACGGGTGAGACCTTCTAATAAGCCTAATCTCCCATGTCAAACTCAAGATCCCTCTTCCTAATATTCAAGTAAGACTTTTGATGACTTCAAGCCATCTTCAACCTTCCCTTATGAGCTTTTACCTTTTTCATAACATCAAGTACCAAATCAGGATCAATCAATGCCATCTCACTACTTCAAACAACCTCATTGGGACCTACACCCCCCATACAAATGTTTAAATAGTTCCATCTATGTACTTGAATAATAGCTATTGTTGAAGGCAAATTCAAGAAGTGGTAGGTGGTCATCCCAATTTTTCTTTAACTACAACACATAAGCCCTCAACATTTCTTCTAAAGATTGAAATATTTATTCGTCTTGCCCATAGATTTGAGAATGAAAAGTAGTACTTAGCTTCACTTTGGTACCAAGACACTTTTGAAATGACTTCAAAAAATAAGAAGTAAATTTGGTACCATGATTTGCTATGATGGTCAATGGCACACATGAAATCTCACCAACTCTAAAACATAAAACCTAGCATACTCCTTGGCATCATATGAAGTCTTAACCGACAGGAAATGATCTGACTTTAGTATTATATCCACAGTCACTTAAATAGGGTCATGTTGCTTCTAGGTACGAGGCAAACCCATCACAAAGTCCACATTCATATCCTTTCACTTTAAAGTAGTAATTTTAATGTCTTGAGCAAGGCCACCCAACCTTTGATGACCAGCCTTAACTTATTGGAAATTCGGACACCCTACCACAAAATTAGCTATGTCCTTCTTCATGCCATTCCACCAATACGCTTTCCTCATGTCTCTATACATTTTGATAGATCTCAAATAGATAGAATATCGGGAATTATGAGCATCACTCACAATCAAGTCTTTTAGGCTATTCAACATGTGAAATACATAACCAGTCTTAGTAAAGAAGCACACGACCTTCGCCTTATGAGAAGACCTCTACCGTATTTTCAACAACCAACATCTTCAATTCAACCAATGTTAGATCTAAGTCTTGTTTTGCCTTGACATGTACTATCAATGATGATTCAGACCTATTTTTCATGTGGATACCATCATCCTTAGAGTCACTCAACCTTATTTACAATTAGGCCAATCGATGCACCTCTTTCACCAACTCTTTCTTTCCATTATCAATATGAGCCAAAATACTTGTAGATACTTTACTAAGTACATCGGCTACAACATTTGCCATGCCGTGGTAATGTAATGCACTAATGTCATAGTCCTTTAGGAGTTAAAGCTATCTTCTTTATCTTATATTGAGGCCCCTTTGGATAAATACATATTGCAAACTATTGTAGTCCGTACATACATCAATATGTGCCCCATACACGTAATGACGCCAACTTCCAATGTGAAGATGACCACTCCCGATTCAAGATCATGGTTATTCCTTTCATGCACGTTTTATTATCTTAAAGTATATTCCATGACCTTGCCATGTTGCATTAAAACACACCACAACCCGACAAAAGAGACATCGTACTAAACCCCAAATCTATCCAAACCCTCCAATAGTGTCAAGATAGGATCTGATGTAAGACAATCTTTCAAGGTTTGGAAGCTTTTTTCAAACTTTTCCATCTATTGGAACTTAACCTTCTTTAGTCAATTTCATCAAGGGTGATACAATAGATGAAAACCCCTCAACAAATATCCTATAATACTTGGCCAAGTCCAAGAAGCTCCTAATACCTGAAGGAGACAATAGTCTAGGATAATTTCTTACTGCTTTTGTTTTTTAGATCAACCATAATTCCATCATTGGACACCATATGACCAAGAAATGCTACTTCCTTCTACCAAAATTCACATTTGTTAAATTGTGCATATAACGGCCTATCCATCAAAGTTTGAATGTTCTTCCTCACTATGAGTGTAGACCAATAAATCATCTATAAAGACCACCATAAACATATCAAAATAAAGCTTGAACACCCCATTCATTAGGTCCATGAACATCGCCGGAGCATTAGTCAACCAAAATGATATAATGAGGAATTAAAAATGGGGATAAGTTATTCAAAACACTATATTAGAAATATTGCTCTCCCTTAGCCTTAATTAGTAATAGCTAGACTAGAGTTTAATTTTAGAGAAATGGCTAGCCCCCTGCAATTAGTCAATAAGTCATCTATTATCATAATAGGATACTTGTTCTTCATAGTTACCTTGATCAATTGTCGGTATTCTATTCACATCCGAATTCGTCCATCTTTCTTCCACACAAACAAAATGGGAGCACCCCATGATGACCTACTTGGCCTAATAAAACCTTTCCCCAACAAGTCTTTCAATTGATCCTCCAACTGCTTTAGTTTCTCCAGGGCCATAAGATAAGGAGGAGCAAAGATAGCTTGGGTATCGGGAAGAAGATTTATGCCAAAGTCAGTTTTTCTTTTAGGAGGGGTATTTGGTAGGTCATCAAGAAAGACATCAAGAAACTAATTTACAACAGGGATGGAATCAAGAGAGGGATTTTAGAATTGATATTCCTAATCCGCATAATATAATAAACACACCCACTCGCAATCAACGTACGAGCCGTAAAACATAAAATGAATCGACTCTTAAATATTAAATCACTACCCTTCCAATTATAAATTCCCTTATTAAGGAAAAGGAACTTGACCTTATAGGTCCTACAATCAATAGGGGCATATGAATCATGTAACCAATCCATACCAAAAATAATGTAAAAATCAACCATGTCAAGTTTAACAAGATCACAAGGAATAACTTTACATAAAATCGACATGGAATAATTTTGATGGACTCTTCTGGCTACAATCGACTCACTAATAGGAGTGTATACCAAAAAGGATATAACAAGACTTTGGGCAGAAATCAAATCTAGTAGCAAGAAAGGGAGTAACAAATGACAAACTGGCACCCAGATCAAAAAAAGCATATACATCATAATCAAAGACCTTCAACATACCCATGACAATATTAGGAATCTCTTAAACTTATTGCCTTACATGGAGGACATAGAACCAATTAGTGCGTCGACCACCCCCTTGAGTTTGTTCACCTTGAGCCACTAGTCCTTGAGGCCTAGTACCACTTCTAAAACTCCTACAATCCTTGGTATGATAACAGGATTTACCACATCTAAAGCATACATAAGATCTGGCCAAACATTCCCCTTTTTAGGACTTTTCACACTTTTTATAAGTGAGAGTATCTTGAACACCCAAACCTTTCCCTTGAACCTTGGATTCCCCTTTACCCTTATTGAATCTTGGAGGTATAGTATTGGTTGGACTTTGTACTAATTACCTTTTTCCACCATGAATCTTAACATATCTATCATCTTTAGACCTTTGGTGGGAGAATCCACCACCATCAACTCGAGCCCACTTGGAATCTCTAGCTTGCTCTCTCAACTTGTCATCTTTAATTTGCTCTGCATGGATCAAAGTTTGAGAGATATCCATTTACTTAACAAATATAGAAGTGTTGAATACCTTAGACACTAAGTTTGAGACACCAAAGATAAATTTAAGAACCCTCAATTTAGAAGCCTAGGAAGTGTAGAAAAGTTAGGCTAGAAATGACCAGGACTCATTTCACAAAGCCAAGTTTACTGCCCATGGTTCAAACCACGGGCGTAGATGATCACACTCAAATAGTACCTATCACTTTGAGGATAAAATGATCATTGTCAAATATAATACTAACCATATGTTAGGGTCAAATCCCAAATGAATATGGGATTTTGCCGCATTAATTCACCACAATTATTTCAAGCATCAAATAACTATATTCTCAATTAAAGGGGGGGGGGGGGTTTGTATGATTTGTAGAAAACTAAAACAATACTATCAAAGCAAAGAGACAATTAAATTGGAGATCAACTTGGGATATTGTGTTGCCCATGATTCACTAACTCAAGGACCCTGGATAATACAACCTTAATTAGGATATTGCATGCAGGATGATAACTTAGGTTTTTCCATCCCTTGGGGAAAGGTGAAGGTCAAATTTCACTATGGCGCTTGACCAGCAACCAAAGTGTGCTAAACTAACCATTACCTATTGTCCTAGTCAACCTCTCCTTGGCCGGGTTTGGTTGATTAGACAAGAACACATCAATCAAATTCTATCACCTATCCTATTCATCACTACCTTGATCAGGATCATTACACTAGGCGGGGTTAAATTTTGGACACCATCAAACAACAAGAAAAATAAAGGAAAATGGATAATACATGCAAATATCCGCAACTCAAGGAGTGAAAATAATCCCAGTTATTAAGCTAGCTACTCATGGTTCCCACAACAAACCACCTTTAGCTTTGGATTCACAAGCTTGAATGATGACATTAAATTCCAAGTGATTCCAATCTCCCAATTGGAGTCTCTAAGTGAAAATCCTAATTTTCTACTCTAAAACCCTACAATATTCTATGAACTAAGAGTTTCTCTCTCTAAAAATCTCCAAAAACTGTGGAAGATCCTTCTAAAGCCCTAACATATACTATTTATGCTATTTCCAAAAGGGTCCAAAAATTAATTTGAAAATTCAGGTCGGCAGTTGCTGCGGCTAGAAGCTACAGCTTGTAAGGTGACCTACTAGCTATAATCGGGCTTTCGTTGTCATCACTTGGCATTTTGGTCTTTACTGCTACGATCCATCTCTACGAGTCGTACTTTGGTATATGACTTGTAGTCCACCCTTGCATTTCTTGGTCTAATTTTTATCAACACTATTAATCGCTATGAGTCATAGTGAGGACAACGACCTATATCCTGAGCTCTTATGATTGAACTTCAAATTCTTATATTTTGGTTTTGGAAACTATTAATTGCTACGATTATCCTATACAACTCGTAGCATGGGCTACGACTTGTACTGGGTCATGTAGATCCTCCAATTCAACAAAATCTGCTATTTTTCTCCAAAATTAGGCCAACTTGTATTTTCGGAAAAAATAAACACCAAACATATAAAAACCAAAACAATTCGCATTGAGAATAAATAAAATCCCTTGTTTTAGGTATCAAATATATTGTATTTTGACAGCACATCAGTAACCTCAACTTAGAATTATTGCTTGTCTTCAAGCGAGGACTCATTCTAGATAGATAATGAGCAATACATAGCAATCATCCTACTAGCATATACCTTACTCAATTTTAACTTAGATACCCATACTAGAAGTTTCAAAACATGATCATGTAGCTACTAAGCAAAAAATAGCACATTGATGCATTTGAAAATCAAACTATGACAAGTTATGGAGTATGAAAAATCCACAATCACTGAATAAGGAAAATGCTAACCATGTAATTCAAATGCCCTCACAGAAAATAAGTCCCCCTTTTCACTCAATATTCCTTCAAAGATGTTTAAGGGACTATGCAAGCATACTCACTCTCAGAAATAAGATTCATGCATGATGACCAATACCATAAGATTTCCCATACACTCACAACCCAAGCTATTAACTGATTGAATTCGAATCACTTTAGGACTTCAAAGGCTTGTAATATATGTTCATGGGGCTTTGGTGTGGCATTTTGGGAAATTAGTGACTAAAGGCCGACCTACAACTATGCTTTTCTACACTTTCACCTTACCAACTCCACCATTCTTGCCTTGTTGAAACGATCACAAAACGTGCCCGAAAATGTGCCTCGAAAGTGGCCAAAATCATAATTTTGATATATCTCAAAATCAATGCGTGATATCGAAAATACGACTTCATATTCTTGATTAGGGGGCAAAATTGACTGGGAGATATGTCTGACTCTGATTTTAGAGTAAATGAATCACAATTCCAATTTCCTAAAAATCGAATTCTAGTAAGGTTTTCGCGCCCTTGGCGCTACACTGCTTGGGTGAGCCTCAATATATTTTTGTGCCAGTTATTTTATTTTGGTCCAAGGCCTTTTGATCTTGGGCCTAAGTCTTCCCATGCGTGAAAATACCTATACGTAGCCATATTTCACCTTCATATCATACAAGACATTCCACAATACTCTCTCAAACACATAGACAAATATTTCACCCTAAATTTTCAGTCCCAAAGCTCATCCAGATCTTAAGGATTTCACTCAAGATTCAAGCCTCCATTTCCAATCTTTATCAAGAATTCTCCAAAGTCAAGGTATGTGGGTTTGAACCATTGGGTAATTTCACCCATGGCGCCCAAGATCCCTTTTTACCTAAATTACATGTTTCTAAATTGATTTTACTTATGGATCTACTATTATGAATTTGAAAATGAACTATGCTGGGATTTTGTCAAAGTGTGACTGTTTATGCATGTTTGAGCTATGAATCTTGGATCTATCTTGAGATTTGATGAAGGATTTTGATGTCTATTGCATGAGGGTGTTACCAAGTGTTGGTGGGTGGTTTTACATTGAATTTACTTGCATGATTTCACTCTTGAATTCTATGGTTTTATACTAGCATTACACACCCACCAAGTGTTAGATGAAATGTCTGGTTAATGTATGTTGAGTTGTTGAAGGCCTAATGTTTGGAATATGAGTCAAGTGACTTTTTGATGATGAAAGGGTGATATGTATGTGTTGATTTCATGAGAAATATCTATTGTGTTGTGAGTTGACCATACCCAATTGAGGGGTGATGCCTCAATCACCTTGGATGGGGGTAGTAAGCAATCAACCAATTAAGGGGTTGGTACCTCAATCATCTCGGATGGGGTGGTAAGCCTCAACCAATTGAGGGGTCGGTACCTCACCCACCTAGGATGGGGGTAGTAAGCCATCAACCAATTGAGGGTTTGGTACCTCAATCACTTCTAAGGGGTGTTCTACCTTAGATTCCAAGTACTAAGTTGCTTGGTCTATGAAGATGGTCTATGTTCCCACACATGTAATATGTTATACATATAAGCATGTTTACTTCAAGTATCATTCATGCATGCCATATTGTTATATGATCATCTATTGCCTAAGTTTGCTTTTTGACTGTGTTGCCTATCTATTGTTGCATTGCATCCTACACACTTAGTACATTCAAATGTACTAATGCATACTCTCTGCCTACGTGATGTTACAATATACGAACTGAAGCCCCACTTGATCATCCTCCTCCTCCACGTGGCTAGTGGGATATCTCTAAAATGTGCTAGTTCAACATAAAAATAAAAATCCACAAGGCAAAATAACACAGGCAAGAAAACCTTGGGATATAAAAAACTAGGATAGTTATGGACTAAAGGCTACTCAGTCTTCACCCTAGTCCATAACTACCCACACCCACCAAAAATAAGTACTTTGTCCTCAAATGTACATGACAAAAAAAATACAATAAGAACAGGGGATCAATAGTCAAACATCAAATGGTGCCTAAGCACCGATGTCTGGATGCCTATGAGCATCTCCCTCCTGCAAGGTAGTCTATGCTGCAGTCGTGCTGGATGAGCCAACGCCCTACAATTTCTCAAGCTCCTGATCTTTCCTCAACTTCTCTTCCTCCTTGATGTCTTCAGGATGAACTCGGTGATCTGCTCCTCCATCTCCCCATTCTCCTCAGAGGCTTCTACCACTTTTTCCCCTCCTCTATATCACCCTTCACCATAGATCTATTCTTGGGAGAAAGCTGTAGATCCTCCTCAAACATATCAAATAGTGGCTCATCTACAAGTGCAGACTCAAGAAATTTGGCCGGAGCCACTAGCGACACAATCAAATCATCCTTGACCTTCGTCAACTCCTAAAGAATGACTGATAAGTCTGTAGGTTGGGCCTCAGCAAGTTTCTTCTGAAACTCTTGCCTCAAAGGCATCGACTCGGGCATCCACTATAGCAATCCTCTTATCAACAACTGAAGTGGTGAACGTCTTGCATCTATCCTCTGATTCCTGAACTATCTGCTGTACCTACGGTTTAATTTTCCACATGAGCTGGCTAACTGACCCTCAACCCATGATAATCTCTGAGCCATAACCTAAAAAGTAATAACAGACATAATGTCTGCAGGAGGATTCAATGATGTAGATGGTTCTGGTGCGGGTACAGATGTAGTGGGACCCATCTCGTTGTCAACTACCATAGTGTTCTTTGGTCCCTCATCAGTAGTAGTGGTAGTTGGAATAGAAGTGGCGGCATCCACCGAACCCTCGGCATATGGCTCTGGCATGAATATCTCGGGCACGGGAGGAGGTACTGCTTGCTGAAGCGCCACCGGGTTCTTATCAACCTTGATCAGGGTGGGATCCATGGTGTAGAGGGCCTCAATATATGGATCTAGATACATGAAACTCGCACATGTGCATTCATGCATAACCTGTGGATCAGCGCCCGAGAATGGCATGCATGTGGATCTCAGAGTGCCGACTTATGGATCTGCTTAGCTATCAAGCGCAGCCAATCAATATCATAGCCAGCTAAGATGTTGGCTAGTAGAATCGCTCGGTATAACATAATGTTGTTATCTTGAAAGTGGGTCGAATCAAGCCCTGATGATAGCCCAACAAAACATGGCAAGAAAGGAGAGGGAGGACTTCCTTATAGACTCAGAATGCTTAGTGACCCGTGTAGGCTCTAGACCATGATCTGCAATCTGACTAGCCACCAATCTCAAGAGCTTCATCAACTGGTCCACACTCTTAGAAATGATGGCCTATCTGATATCGTGAATTTGCTAAGTGTACTCAGCTATAGATACTGCTGCTCTATAAGTAGGCCCAAACTATATACGACGGATCATCTCCTCTGATATGTCGACCCGCCAGCCTTTAATCAAGACCTCTCTCAACCTGGGCTGATCGAGAGGCTTCTTCCCCTTGGGAAGACCTCGTAGAATGGTAGAAGCATAGGCTGCATAAAACTCCCGCTTTAGGAGCGGGGAGTATTTGCCCAGCTTTTCTGTCAACCACCTAAGCCAATGTCGCTCTATCTCGGCCTCTAATTGTGGGACATGGCTTAGGCCTATGTCTACAAATCGGGGCTCCTCATACAATGATCTCACTATCTTCCCCTGCCCTTTGATCTCTAGCCCCTGTCTATAAATGGCCTTTATGCCCTCGATACCCAATCGATGATCTTGACGATTTGTATTAGAAATGGATGGGTCAATCAATGACTGGGCTACTCCTCTGTCATATGGTGTATCCTTCGACTCAGACCCATCTTCACTGCCTTCCTCAGTAGACTGGGAGGTACTCTCCACTGGATCAGGATCAAGGCAGCACTAGCTCTCATCTGAAGCACCTGTGCCTCATGGTCAATCTAGACATTATGGACCTTATTTCAACAATCAAATTGCTCATTGTCTGAAGATTCACCTCATTTGAACAATAGAATTGCTCATTGTCTGAAGATTCGTCAATAAGCCTCCTTCTAAGGGCTTTGATAGCTGCATTCTTGTCTTTTGGAGCGATTATGCCTAAAGTCATCAAAAACCCACAAACAGCCCAAAAGAAACATCAATAAAAGAAAACAAAAGCAAAAGAAAAACATAAGAAATTCAAGAATGCATTAGTTACAGTTGACAGGTACGAGACCCTAGTATGACTCATAGTGGAGACTACGAGTCGTACTGAGGTCTCATAGACCTCAGGTGCATAAAAATTGTAGAAACTGAAACTAGGTATGAGGCACAAATATAAATGGTAGCCTTTGCAATAGGTCGTAGATAGGTCTCATATAAGGTTTCAACTTGCAAAATTTATCAAAAGCAAAAGTCCATGAGACCCCACTATGTTTCATAGATGGGACTATTACTTGTAGGTGGGTCTTGTATGGTAATTATTCAAGGTGATGAGGTCACTATTATTCCCTAAGAGACAACTACAACTCGTAGACCCTTCTATGGGTTGTATGAGGTGCTCATAGCAGAGGAAAATAGGTACCTGAGGTATCTATCACTTCATCACATGAACTTCAATCACAAGTCACATCTATTCCTAACAACATCGAAGCAACATCACCTCATGCTTAAGTCAAACACATGACATCCCAAACCCTCAACAAACTATTATAGTTAGACGTCTACCAATCAACACCTAATCAACCCCCAATTCAAGTTCGATCATTCATTTACTAATGTAACCATCCCTAATTCACACAAACAACCCTACAAATGCATGCACAATGATATAGGGTCATGGGTCATAAGCAACCAAAATGTTATCAATCAAAAAGGGTTAACAATCTCACCCTTGCCAATCCATTGTTATGAAATCATGGTTTTACAAATCATAACTTAACTACAAACCAATAACATGCAATTAATCGACAATGCTTAACATGATAATATAACTAAGGCAACAAGGGAAATTTCTTCGATTATGATTAAGCGCCATTATCATGGTCAAAACCCTAATTGAATCTCAATTTGCATCAAACACACAATCAGTATGCCTGGGTATACATTCCAATCTCCAAATTCATCCAACAAATTCAAAGTAATGTACCATTTTAAGAGTTAACACAAATCAAGAGACATACCATAGACAATGATGAATTGGAATGAGTAACCTAAGAATAAAAGAGCCTAAAAACTTATTGCCGGAGAACCTGGTAGAAGTTTGAATGGGTGGTCGAAATATTCATTGGGAAATAATGGGCAAAAAGATTTGGGGAAAACTCGGGGGATTAGGGCTAGAAAATTGGAGTCAAAAATGATTTTGACCACTATATACCTTACCTGGCCGACTTTAAAAATCCCCTAAGTTAGGTCTAAAAAACCCCGACTATGGGTCATAGCTCTGACTACAACCTATAGGCCATGCTCTCATACGCCACTCAACACTTAGAAAAATGTATAAATTATACCTGAGCTCTACGAACCTATTTAGAACTCGTAGTTTGGAATGCGAGTCGTAGAGTTGGCTCGTAGTGTGAGTGCCAACTTCAAGTAATCACTGTTATCCTCTACAAGACATGACTATGAGTCTAATGTGCACAATGACTCGTAGGCCTGGTTGTAGAGGCTGCTTTTGATGCCATTTTCTGCAATCTTTCTACTATGTCCAAAACCTGCATAATTTTCTCAAAATACACCATCATACCAACATGCACCTAATTCAATGCCTTAAAAGAAAAACCAAACCACAATCAAACCACTACTTAGAAATCCACAAAATACCAATAAAATAAAAAACAAGCAAAAACAGTAAAACTCTTGGGTTGCCTCCCAAGCAACGCCTTATTTAACATCATGGCACGACTTAGTAATCTTGAGTACTCAGAAGTCCTTAAGTTTTGATGTCCCTCCTTCACAAGGATTTTCTTTGCTTAACACATCCGGTGAATCTGCTCAAGTAGCATAGAAACAAGTTCAAATTTGTTATTGAGCTTTTGGATTACCGACGAATGTTGGTCAATTTATAGTTTATCTTAATAACATCAAACTTGACTTCTCGCACCATTTCCTCTTGTGCATCCATTCTCTCTATCAGCTTGGCGAACATGTTCTCAATATTAGAGCTTCCATCTCCAACACATTGGTTTTGAGGTAATCTAAACCACGTGTTCACACCAGTCTCTCCCTCTTGAATAGATTTTTCATCGGTTGTACACTTGTAGGTAGCTTGTTGCTCATGCATAGGCTTGTATACTTGGTGAATAGCATCCAATTTGTTCATATGTTTGACAACTCTGCAAACTGTTTCCTTAAAAAAGCCAAGTATTCTCCTCCCGGAAGAGCATCAGTTTGATCTTGTTGTTTTGAGTTTAGTTCTCTGTAAAAACTTGCTTCCAATAACTCATCCAAAAGACCATACGCTTGAGCTATTCCCAGGCATTCTTTGTATCGCTTCCATGTCACACTTAGCAAATCACCTGGAATTCGCTGGAAGTTGAGGATTTAGTCTTGAAATTTAAAATTGTTTGGTCTAACATAGAACCTTGTTAGGAAGGCTCTTTTTACCTCTACCCAGTTTGAGAACACATCTTGAGGGAGTTCAGACCATCAAATAGCAGCATCACTTCTAAGGGTCATTGGGAAAGACTTGAATAACGATGGTATCCATAGCTGGATGTTATGTTCCCAAAATAGCCCTATACACTTGTGTAAATTTCTTCAAATGATCATTGGGGTCTTCTGATGGATGATCGTAGAATAGCACATGCCTTTGCAATGATTGGAGTAGATCACTCATGATAAGGAGCTTATCTTCAACCATTCGCTTGACAACTTGTTAGATATTTGTAGTGGCTAAAGCTAAAAAGGTAATACCACAATGTACCTATATAAAAAGAAAGACTAACAAAAATAAAAAAAAGTAATATACAAGAGAATTAATTTATCAACACTTGAATTAAATACTAGTGAAATCAAGTCAAAACCTCGCCGTATTCACCAGCAACTGTGCCATTAATTTTGATCACACTCAAAAAGTACCTCTCACTTTGAGGATAAAGCGTTCGTTATAAAATATAAAACCTAACCATAGGTTAGGGTTGAATCCGAAGGGAATATAGGATTTTACCATATTGATTCACCAACAATCATTTAAACATCAAATAACTCTATTCTTAATAAAAGGGGGGGGGGGTTGTAATGATTTGTAAGAAATTAAAACTATACTAACAAAGCAAAGAGACAATCAAATTGGAGAGCAACTTGGGAAATTGTGTTCCCCATGATTCACTAACTCAAGCACATCAAATAATGCAACCTAAATTAGGACATTGCATGTTGGAAGGTAACTTAGGTTCTACCGATCCTTGGGCAAAGGTGAAGGTCGAATTTCACTATGGTGCTTAGCCGAAAACCATAGTGTGCCAAACTAACCGTTACCTATTTTCCCAGTCAACCTTTCCTTGGCCAAGTTGGTTGATTAGATGAGAATACATCAGTCGAATTCTGTCACCCATTTCCCTTTCCTATTCATCACTACCTTGATCAGGATCATGACACTTGGCGGGGTTTAATTTGGCCACCATTAAACAACAAGAAAAATGAAGGAAAATGGATAATACATGTAAATACCCAACTCAAGAAGTGCAAATAGTCCGGGCTATTAAGCGAGCTACTCATGCTTCCCACAACACCCAAGTTGAGGTGATTTAGCTATCATGACTTTGGCAAAAAAACAAATAATGAATGAAACATACATAGTTGAGAAATTACCCATTAAGAATGAAGAAATAAAACCACATTTGGATTTGGATTCACAAGCTTGAATGATGAAATAAAATTCCAAGTTATTCCAATCTCCCAATTTGAGTCTCAAAGTGAAAACCCTGATTTTCTACTGTAGGTTCTCTCTCTAAAATCTCCAAAAACCGTAGAATATCCTTCTAAGATCCTAACATATACGATTTTTATTCTTTCCAAAAAGATACTTAAAATAATGAAAAAATTTAGGTCGGCAGCTACTACGACTCGTAGCTACGACTTGTAGGGTGACTTACGAGCCGTAACCTGTCATGGCATTTTGAACTTCATTGTTATGATCCACCTCTATAGAATCGTAGTCTGGTATACGACTCATAGTCCACGCTTGTGTTTCTTGGTCCAATTTTCATCAAAACTGTTAATTGCTACGAGGCCCCTTTCTACGAGTGGTAGTGAGGACTATGACCCGTACCCTGAGCTCGTATGGTTGAACTTTAAATTCTCGAATTTTGGTTTTGGAAACGTTAATTACTACAATCATCCCCTATGACTCGTAGGTTTGGTTACAACTCGTAATGGGTCTTGTAGATCATCAAATTTAACAAAATCTGCTACGTTTTTCCAAAATTAGGCCAACCTATGATTTCTGCAAAAAATAAAAACCAAACACATAAAAACTATAAAAAGTCACATTGAGAGCATATAAAATCCCTTGTTTTAGGCATCTGTGCTGTATTCTGACAGCGCATCAACAGACCAGGCTTGTGAATAAGGGACTCAAAAAGTTGAAATTTTACTAAGTGTGAAGTAACCCATTAAGGCAATATATGTCATGTGGAAGAACGACTTATAAACTGAGTCATAGGTATGAGTTCCAGATATGAAAGAAATTTAAAGTTTTTGGAAGGTAACCCACAACCAATAAGACAACCAGTAGTTCCTTGCACTATCTATGGTTAGATTTTGTAAATGGGGTCTAGAGAAGTCAATATTTAACCAAAGAAGGACTCCATGAGGTCATCCATGACTCGTAGATTGAAGTACGACCCTTGGAAAAGGTTTTGTAGTTCAGTTCGCGGTAACTAGTCTTTGAAGATTGAAAAAGGAGAATAGGACGATGAGAACTATGACTCATGGTTCAATCCATGATCCATAATTAGGGTCTCATGGTTCCTGTCCAACAATTTTAATGAAGGGCATTTTTGTCCTTTTCATCAATCTTAAATCCAAACTATGTTATTTTTGTGATTCTTTAGGCCTAAGTGGATCTTAAAGCCATACATTCCCATTCCATTTTCATTCTTCCAATTTCACAATTTTTCTAAGGCAAGCATCCTCTAAGAACAAGGCAAGAAGGCTAGGGTTTTCAAGGATCTTCTCCATAATAGTAAATTCCTTCTTCTTAGGCTACACCTAATGTATGTAAGTTGATTTGTGAGTCTTTTTTCACCCATAAAGTACATCATTGAATGTTTTTACCTTTCCTTCAGTACATTGATACTTCCATGCATGCTAATGTTTATTTCATAATGTTTTATGCTATATTATGCCTTTAATGTTACCATGTAATGTTATACCAAGTATTTGCATGAGTTTTTACTTAAGGGTGATGACCTCCAATGATTAATGCTTTGAATGATGATGTGTGGCCTATTTTGTATGTTTTAAAAGAACATGATTTTTCCTATATTCATTCATAACTACCATGACTGTGAATTTTCCAACCTATGATTAAGCCAGTTAGTTTAAGTTAATTTTTCCATGATGTGTAGGTGAGTGTCATGACACAAAATGGATCGCAACTAGAAGACAAGGAAATAAAGCAGCAACCATCTCAAAGAAAACATAACAAATTTGTGAAAATCTGCAGTCATGATTAAAAGAACATCTAAGCAATATAGAAGTGTAAATACATATGTCTCAAATGAAATACAAGGCTGTCTCATAGAATTTGATAGAAGTATGGAAAATAAAATAAAGGAAATCCCAAGGATTCAAGACGACTCGAAGTCTAAGCCTCACTGGTAATATCATAATAGTTGTATAAAAGTCCAAAAAAGTGAATCTGCTACCTTGTACAGGTCCATATACTCGATTTGCAGAGATGAAATAGAGTAGGTATAAGTATACCGAAATATACCTAGTAGGTTAAACCAAGTAGGGAAGAGAAATCGAAACAAGTATGTAACAATGAAAGGACTCTTATCATTTCATCATAATTTATCTCAGATCATTAATAGAATCAAAATTATACCACAGTTCGGCTTAATCGAAATCCCTTTTCCATCATCATTTCAATACATCAACTTGCTTATACATTTATCTATCTAAATCTCATAATTATCACATAAACAAAATCAATAACTCAAATCTAGTCCTAAAAGGTTAGCCGAGCCTACCTCGATGCCGAAACCGCACTCTGAAAATCTTTCAATCAACTCAAGTTCTCAAATCGATCCCTCAATTTGATCAACTACTATCAACAATAGATATTAGTCATCAAGAGATGCATTTTGATACCCATAATGACATAATTTAAGATTAGGAGCAAAATGGTCACATTTAGGGCTAAAATCCAAAATTTTTGAATTTGAAAAATGACTTTTAAACTAACTTCTACACGAAAAATGGAGTTAATTAGTGAAAATTTTATTAAAATAAAGATTAAAATGAATGAGAAATCAATAGTTAATGTTTGGAAAACATTGTCTAAAAATCCCCAATTTTGGGTGTTTTCATGAAATTAAAGAAAACATCAAGATAAACCTCATAGAAAGTGAATAGCTTAGTGTTAGAAACACTTACCCAACAAGAATCTTTGAAAATCTCTCTTCAAAACTGCCCAAAAAAGCTTGGAAGTTTGAAAATGGATTAAAAAGGTGTTTTACGAGTTTAAAAGTATCTAGGTATAAGAACTACTGCGCGACCACGGAGCCCATCCTGCGAATGTAGAGACAACCTGGCCACAACTCCGTAAATGTGGGATGTAGTCCATGAAAACGGAGCTCAGCATACCTACACCTGCGGGAATGCGGAGGCTTCTCCACACGGGTGGAGAAAAAGTCCACTGACACTAGATATCTGCGAACCAGCAATGCCAAGTACAATTTGTCTACTTGGAATAAACTCTTGAAACTCATCCAAACATAGAATTTCACATACAAAATATCTATCCATACTAGAAACAATGATCCAAACTCAATAGAATCATTAAAATTCAGTATCATGGTCTCCTTGTCACATGCACCAATGTAAGTTGATAAAAATAGTTTAAAGCTCAAAATACCAAAACTGCCCATCACAACTCTAATATTATTCTGAGACCATTTATAGGGTTAGTTTCACTATCCAAAATTAGTGGAAATATTGAATTTTTGATCCGAGCTTCCAAACTTCGAATGTTGACCAAATCAAACTTTGGTTCCGAAAATGATTAAAATCACAACTTTGGCCTAATAACCTCATTTAACTCTAAATTCAGTTTTGCAACTTCCTGTAGTTAAGTTTTCACATAGTGGAGCTAGAAATTGACACATCCCCGATCTGACACCCTAAACTCAGAATGGCAAGAAAACTTACTTTTTCAACAACTTAAGGTCCCAAAAGTTTCAAAACTCATATTTTCAACTTTTAAAATGTAGAGGTTTAATTCCAACCATACAAATAGTTCAAATTAGGCCCAAAGCAACTTGTAAAAGGGTAAAATAATACTTATCATAGATAAGGACAAAAATGACAAAACAGGTCATTACAGTAAAGAATATGGCATAAATGAAAAGGTTTATGTTGATATCTTGTCAAGATTTAAACATGTAATAAATTTCCTAAATGATGTTAATGATATTCCCTAATATGAAAAGACAATTCTTACTTAGTAGTTCCTTAAGTTTCTAGATTCTATTAGGATTTCTACTTATGATCGTAAGTTTTACTGTTTGACTAAGTTTATGTTCACAAGAATTCTGTGGGAGGACTTAGCACTAAATGTGGCAATGGGGTAGGGTTCAGTAAGGGAACCCTAGAAGCAAACCTTTGCCCCATTAACTATGTACAAATATAGGAGCCCGTATAGGATAGGCTAGTGGATCTACGTAGGCTAATTATGATATATGATGATGCATGCTAAGTGATGGAGTTTCACTTGGCAATTGGACTCCCCATGCCAATGTAGGGGTTTATGTTAGATTCCATGTAGTGGCTCACATAGTCTTATATGTCGATTAAGGTCTTCTCACATAAAGTCTATGAGTAATGTCTTCGTTCCATCAGTTGTGTTTCAAATTTTGAAACATTTATTTTATATTGATTGTTATTCCTTGTGCATGCTTGAACTCATGTTAATGTTGCCCTTACCGTTCCATGTGTTAAAGTCATTAAATTATGAATGATTACATACAATTTTGTACTTGTATTGCATCTCGCATACTTAGTACATTCCAAAAGTAACAATGAATATTTTGCCTACATAGCGTCACCATGTAAGGACAGATGCTCTTTCTCTCCTGGCTCGTGGCAAGTTCTTCAGACACTGCAACACTAGTTTTATTGTGTTGAGCCACTAGTTCGGGACACACCTATTTTTCTTTCTTGCTATATATTTTGAACACAAAGCATAATTTGGTTTTTAAACAAGAGGATTTTACTTCGTATGTTCTAATTTGGATTCTTTTCTATTTGAGAGAAATCGACCATTTATCGATTCCTATTCATTCATGATCTTGATTGTATGTTTATGGACATTGTGTATGTTTGAGATATTGTTTTTATTCAAATGATATCCAATAGAACCTATCCTATTTAGTTCTAAAAAAATTAATGAGTTTGTACCTATGAATGCTTAATATGCTAAGATGTCTTGGATGAGGTGCCTACGGCTGTGTCCTTCATCGTTTTACTGCTAGGCCCTGAAATTAGGCCGTGATAAACATGTTATCAGAGCACGAGGTTTTAAAATGTTCCTCAAATGTCAAAGCAGACCACATTAAGTTGAGTCTTGTTCAAGGTTGTGAAGCATGCCACGACCATCTGTGAGAGGCTATGAGACGTTTAAGAAAGTCTTCCCCTCTTCACCATTCATTTAGTGCCCTTAGAGCTTTCTAAGAATTCACTTATAACTAATGACATTCTCCTTGTTATTTCTAGATCATGCCACTAAAAAGATTTGGACAACCAAGAAACACACCCAAGCAACAAGCCCCTCTATTGGAACAAGATGATAGGGTGTCCCATATGAAGTTTAGGGCCGCATTCACCATGCTAGCCCAAGATTTGTTTGATAAATCCGATAGGGATATTGCTATCCCTCCTAAATGCCCATTTCGGCTACACGAGTTAGATATTTTATAATTATAATTCCTGTAAAGCTTCACTAGTCTGAAACAGAAGAGGATCTCATTGACTTCATTGATGAGGCTTAATAAATTGTTGTCATAATGGGAGTTACCTAAAAATAGAAGGCCAAGTTTGTGGCCTACCGACTAAAAGGGATGGCAAAGATATGGTATGAACAATGGGTGGAGGAAAGGGGCCAATGAGCGGATCCAATCGAATGGGAGGAGTTTAAGGGTGGTTTTTTGGGCTTGTTGTTTCCAATTGAGTTGAGGATGGCTAAGGTATAAGAGTTCATCAATAGGAAAAGACAGATGAGCATGAAAGAGTATTCTCTTAAGTTCACCAAACTTTCCAAATATGCCACTTTTATGGTACCAGATCGAAGAGCCTAAATGAGCAAGTTTATCACTGATGTGTTGGAAATAGTGTCAAAGCAGTGCAAAAAGGACATGCTTGTGAAGGATATGGACATCTCCCAGTTGATAATGTTTGCTTAACAAATCTAGGAGGAGAAGTTGAGGGAGAGAGAAAGGGAGTTCAAGAGGACTTAAGTTAATGGTGGGGGATACTCTCACCAAAGCAGTGAGGGCCATAACAAGGTCCAAGGTGGCCACAAGCAAGGTGGCTAAGGTTCTACCAATACTCCTTTTCCCTGATCCACCATGGACAAAGAGGTAGCTCAAAAGCCACAAACTCCAAATTTCCCTAAGTGTGGGAGGTCCTACAAGGAGGAGTGCTTGGCCAGTTCAAACGCATTCTTCAAGTGTGTAAATCTTAGGGACCATTTAAAGGATTGTAGAAGTGGAGGTAAAGGGCCCTAAGGTCAGGGTGCCCTAAGCACCAATCGATGTTATGCTTTTCTTGTCTGACAAGAACCTGTTACCGATATGTTGAAAGATAATAATTTTAATGTATATGCATTTTTAGATCCAGGGGAAAGTTTATCATTTATAACTGCTTTCCTTGAAGATATATTTCGTGCATGTCCCAAAATCCTTAAGGAGCCTTATGAAGTGTGTAGCCCCTAGGAGAGTCTATTGTTGCAAGGAGAGTTTATAGAAACTATCCCATTTTCATCTTGCATAAAGTTTTCCCTTGCGGCATAATAGAACTTTCCATCGTTAACTTTGATGTTATACTTAGGATGGATTAGTTTCATACTTCTAATGCTTCCATAAATTGTCGAACTTGTAGAGTCAAGTTCCGATTCCTAAATAAGTCTATTCTTAAGTGGGAGGATTGAAATTCTTCATGTAGAGGTCAGTTTGTTTCCCTTCTAAAGTCCTAAAAATGATCTCAAAGCGATGTATATATCATCTTGTAAGGGTCAATGATGATACTTCTAAAGTCTCTCCTCTTGAGTCGGTCCCTATTGTCAATAAATTCCCCGATGTATTTGTGGATGAGTAATCGAGTGTTCTCCTGAAAGGAAAATAAATTTCAACAATGACCTCCTACTCGATACTTAACCATCTCAAGTTCTTCTTATAGAATGGCTCTTGCAAAGTTGAAAGAATTAAACAAATAATTTAAATATTTGTTAGAAAAGTGTTTCATTAGACCTAGTAGCCCTCCATAGGGTGTTCCGGTCTTGTTTGTAAGAAAGAAGGATGGGCCACTCTGCATGTCTATAGATTACCGGCAACTCAACAAAATCACTATTAAGAATAAATATTTACTCCCAAGAATAGATGACTTATTTGTCCAATTGCAAGGTGATACAGATTTCTCCAAGATTGATTTAAGGTCAAGATATCACCCACTAAAGGTGAGAGAGAGTGATATTCTGATGGTTTTTTGGACAAGGTATCATCATATTGAATTTGTAGTAATGTCTTTTGGTCTCACTAATGCACGGTTGTATTCATAGACCTTATGAATAAGGTGTTCAATACCTACCTCGACATACTCATAGCGGTGTTGATCAATGATATCCTAATCTACTCTCGGACTGAGGAAGAACACATGGAGTACTTGAGAGTGGTGTTACAAATTTTGAGGGAGAAAAGGCTTTTTGAAATATTTTACCAGTGTGAATTTTAGCTAAGTAATGTTGCCTTCCTTGGGCATGTGGTATAGAGTGATGGTATCAAGGTTGTCCCTAAAAAGATGAAAACAATCATGAATTGGCCAAGGCCATTGACTTCCATAGACATTAGGAGTTTCTTGGGCCTAGCCGAGTACTATAGAAGGTTTGTGGAAGGTTTCTCCTTCATTTCATCCCCATTGACCAACTGACTTAAATGAAAGCAAAGTGACAGATGAAGGTCATAAAAGCTTCCTAATTTTGAAGGATCAGTTAAATTTGGCTCCAATCTTTACCTTGATGGAAGGATATGATAGGTTTATTGTCTATTGTGATGCCTCAAGAATTCGGTTAGGGTGTGCATGGATGTAATATGGCAAGGTAATTGCCTATGCTTCAAGGCAATTAAAAGTAATATGGGGTGTGCCTATGCTTCCGAAATTTCTGCCATAGTATTTGCGTTGAAAAGTTAACGTCACTACTTTTTTGAAGTTCATGTAGATGTCTTCACTAATCACAAGAGTCTTCAACATATGTTCACCCAAAAGGATCTCAACTTAAGGCAAAAGAGGTGGTTAGAGCTTTTGAAGGATTATGATATGAGCATGAAGTACCACCCAGGTAAAGCTCATTTGGTATCTAATGCTCTTAGTATAGTTTCATGTGTATAGGTCTCACATAGAAGATGATGGAAAATTTAGTTAGCCAAAGAAGTCCATAGGTTGGATAGATTGAGAATAAAGTTGAATGGATTCGGTAGTGGTGGTGTGATGGTGCTATATGTGTCTGAATCTTCTTTGATTTAGGATATTACCTCCAAGAAAGACTTTGATCCCGCCTTAGTTGAATTGAAAGCCTCAGTGAAAGAAAGAAAGATAGAAGTTTTCTCACAGGTTGGAGATGGTGTACTCCGATATCAAGGAAGATTGTGTGTGCCAAATGATAATGAGTTGAATAAGTTGATATTGCAAAAAGCTCACAACTTTTTTTATTATATTCATCCTTATTCTACAAAACATTATAGAGATTTGAGATAGGTCTATTGATGGAATGGAATTAAGAGGAACATTGCAAAGTTTGTGTTCGAGTTTGCCAATTGCTAGCAAGTCAAAGTTGAACAACAAAGATCGGGTGGTCTAACTCAAGATATTAATTTTCCATATTGGAAATGGGAAGAAATCAATATGGAATTTGTAGTGGGGTTTCCTAAGTCCAAGAAGAGCTTTGACTCTATATGGGTAAATGTGATCAAATGACAATGTCGTCTCACTTTTAACCAATTGAAACGACATTTAGCATCGAAGATTATGCTCACTTTTATATTCGAGAATTAGTGAGGTTGCTTAAGATTCCATTATCCATCATATTAGATCATGGTTCCCAAGCTACCTCTGATTTTTGAATGTCTTTCCAAAGGGATCTTGGTATGAAGGGTATATTGAGAGCACCGTCTTCTATCCCCAAACCGATGGGCAAGCTAAGAGGATAATTGAAACATTGGAAGATATGTTAAGAGATTGCATGTTGGAGTCAAGAAGAGTTGGGATGGACCTTTGCCTCTCTTCGAGTTTGCCTACAGTAATAATAATTTTCATGAAAGTATCAAGATCGCACCATTTGTGAAACGACCCCAAAAAGTGGCTGAAAATGTGCGTCGGAAGTGCCTGGAATCGTAATTTCCATGTATCTCCAAATTCATGCATGATATCAAAAATCTGACTTCATATTCGTGATCAGAGTGTCAAATTGAGTGGGAAACGGGTCTAACCCCGATTTAAGAGAAACTGTATAAAAATTTGAAAATTGCAAAATGCGATTTCTAGAGAGCAGTTCGTGCCCTAGGCGCAATGCGCCAGGGGTGTGCTATAGTGTTTTTTTGTGCATTTTTTCAAGTTCGGTCCAAGACTTTTCGGTCTTGGGCCTAAGTCTTCCTACATGTGAAAATACCTATATTTAGCCATATTTCACCTTCATATCATTTAAAACATTCCCCAATACTCATTCAAACACTTAGACAAACATTTCACTCGTAATTTCAAGTCCCAAAACTTATCCAGATCTTAAGGTTCTCATCCAAGCTTCAAGTTTCCATTCCAAATCTTTTCAAGGAATTCTCCAAAGCTAAGCTATGTGAGTTTCTTTCATGGTTTCCTTTCACCCATATCCAAGCTTTATTTTACCTAAAATTGCATGATTTAAAATTGATTTACTCATGGGCCTTACTTATTAAGAATTTCACTGCACACTATATTGGGGTTTATGAAATGGTGATTGTTTTTGCATGCATTGAGCTGTGAATCTAATATCTAATGTGAGCTTTGATAAAGGATTTTGATGTATAATGCTTGAGGGTGTTACCAAGTGTCTATTGATGGTTTTACATTAAAATTTCTAGTATGATTCCACTCTTGAATTACATGGTTTTACAATAGCACTACAAATATGACAAGTGTTTGATGAAATGTCCGGTTATGAGTTCTTGAGGATTTGAAGGTCTAATGCATGTCTTATGAGTTGAATGACTTTATAATGATGAAAAGAATGTATGTATAAGATATTATCTGTATAGTGTTGGGGATGACCAAGCCTCACTCGGGAGGTTGTAGGCCTGGGTAACCTTGTTGAGGGGTTTGTACCTCGATCGCCTCGCTCAGGAGGTGGCAGGCCTATACAATCAGGTCGAGGGGTTCGTACCTTGATAACCGTGTTACAAGGTTTGTACCTTATCAACCATGTTGAGGGGTTTGTACCTCATTAACCTCTTGTAGGGTTCGTACCTCAATCACCTCTCCAAGGAGGTGGTATGCCTTGGATTGCACTAATTATGGTCACTCCTCACACATGTAATATATTCTATATAAGCATGATTTTACTTTAAGGATCATTCATACATGCCATATTGCTACAAGCTTATTCATTGGATAAATTATGCATATTGTTTATGGTGCTTATCACTTGTCGCATTGCATCCTACATACATAGTACATTCAAACATACTAACGCTTATGCTATGACTACATGATGTCACCATGTATGAACCGGAGCCCTACTTGAGCATCCTCCTCCACATGGCTAGTATGATTTCTCCCAAGCTTGCTGGTGAGTCCTCCATTCCGGGGATGATGTTTGTGATCTTATGCTATGTTCTAAGACTATCTTTCTTTTATGTATGTGTTGACTATGACGGTGAGCTTGGTTGCTTGTCTTGGCCCCCACTCTTATCTATGTTGTAGAGGTATTGTTTGATATGATATGTATTATGCTATGAGCTTGACTCTCTCTTGACTCTTGTTGATTATGATATGAAAGTTCTCCCTTAGCCCCGATTATCCCTATTTACTATCTTTTGTTGTTGTTTTCTTGCCTCTGCGACTAAGGATGTGAAATGATATGTTAAGAGGCTTGCTTGGGGTTCCTTCTGGTTCCCCATGCACTGTGTCACGTCTAGGCCCTAGGCATGGGTCATGACAAATATGGTATCAAAGCACTAGGTTGTTAGATCCTTGGAGTCCAACACACCTCGTTGATTAGAGTGTTATTCATAGTTGTGTTGTGCACCACAACTATGAGTAAGAGGCTATGAGACGTTTTAAGAAATGTTTCCCTTCTTCATGTTCTAAGTCATGCTATAGAGTTAAAGTAAGGTTTCCCCCCCCCCACAAGGAATGTTCTTCGCTATGCTAAATCATGTCTAACACAAGAGAAAGAACGAACCATACGCCTGAGGAGCAACCGACCCATGGAGAGCTTCAGGATGCTCTCACCTTGCTTGCACAAGTTATGGCTAACCAAGCCGACCAAGGGGCCCAAGCCCCTCATGCTTCTACAATGGCATCTTGGCTAAGAGACTTCATGAGGATGAATACCCCAGAATTCTATGGGTCAAAGGTAGATGAGGATTCTCAAGAGTTCATTGACGAGGTCTACATGGTATTGGTTATCATGGGTGTAAGGTCGTAAGATAAGGAGAAGTTGGCATCCTACTAACTCAAAGGGGTGACACAAATATGGTACAATCAATGGAAGAAGGAGAAGGGAGTCAACAATATGGTGCTTCGAGAGGAGTTTAAAGCGGTTTTCCTTAAATCGACTCTTCCTTCTTGAGCTTAGGGAAGCCAAATTGGTAGAGTTTATGAATTTGAGACAAGGGTCTATGAGTTTTAGGGAGTATGCCCTCAAGTTCATCCAACTCTCAAAGTATGTTCCACACTTAGTTGCCGACCTAAGGTCTAGAATGAACAAGTTAATGATGGGTGTGTTAGACTTGGTGAGTGAGGAATGCCGGTCCGCTATGTTGATTAGTGACATGGATTTTCCCTGTTTGATGACCTATGCCGAACGAATGGAGGAGAAACGTTGAGGAAGAGAAGGGGTCGTAAGGCCAAGAGGGCCCGTTTTAATGGCAAATTACAAAGTCGAAAGGGTGGCTGATTTCATCAAGGCCGAGGGTCTTCTCATACATTTCAAAAGAGGGTTGCAAATGATTTTGCAAGGGCCCAAGGTGTTGGGGGTGTGGTTCCTAATGGTAGGTGTCTAAAATATTGTAGGAGTGATAGTGGCCCATGCTTGACGGATACTAATGCTTGTTATGGTTGTGGTGAAATTGGGCATAAGATGTCGGATTGCCCTCGAAACCGTAACAAGGGTAAGGAGGTTCGTCAAAAAGATGCTAATGCGGTTCCTAAGGGCAGAGGTAGCCGACAAGATGGTGCTATTGCTTCCCTAGCACACGCAAGTGTACGCGGTCTCCGAACTAATACAGTGGCCCTAATTAAGTGGTCGGTTGTCAAACCCAAGGGATTTGATTGTAATTAGTACTTTCTCTTGGTTATCAAATTTATGGTGCTTTTAGTAAAAAAAGTTGTTGTTTTACGAAAAATAAATCGTAAAAGAAATAACTTCTAATAAACTAATATGACTTTCCTGCAAGATATCAATTAAAGATGTAATTTCATGGTTATAACCTTTACCACTATGTTTAGTCTTAACAGTATCTATCTATGTCTTGTTTCCTGATTATTGATTCACGGGGTTTAATTTACCTGAACACGTTTGTACGCCTCTAGAGGATACCATTATTGACTGCCTAACTACATCATTGATCGGGGATAGACAGACTAATAAAAATGAATTACAGCTATGATACCGTATATGAACCAAGCAAGGTGTAAGGGTAGTTGTCACAGGTCTCCCTTATATAAATCAACCTAGTTTCCTAGTATTGAACAAGCTCCCTATGATATTGTGTTCTATCCACTCCAACATCTCCCGAATCAAGAGTGAACAATAAATTTACACCCTAGTTCGCCAGACTTTGAAGTATAGATATAAATAACATAGGATTATAGAATGAAACCATTCATAGATGTCAAAAGTTAAGAACTACACATTCTTTATGGCTACAACCCCATAATATGGAGGCTTAGCCACTCATGGACGTGGAATACATCATGAATGAAGTGGAAAACATCAAAAACCAAAATCAAAAGATTAACCTAACCAAATTCTTAGTGGAAAATAGTTCTTCGTCGCCTCTAAAGTACTTCTTGTGTAAAAAAGCAATGTTAAAACCTAAAGACTAAGATAGAGAAATAATAAATATCCCATTTTTCGACTTTTCCGCGTCGGGTCCTTTGGGCCGCGATACAGCTCCTTGTTTTCCTATGTTCTTGCTTAATATCCTGACTAGACAATTCTGCACACTTTTGAATAGATTCGCGATGAGGACCTTGCATCTCTTTGGGTTTCGCGCATATTTTTGTATTTTACAGATTCCACAATCTTGCACCCAGGTTTTCAATGTGGAATTTTGGTGATTTGATTGCTTCTACTGATCTTTATCCTCCAAGTTCTGGGCTGTGCTCTTCCACCGTGTCCGGCTTTAACCCGAACTTCCTAATCAAAGAAAAATCCTACAGACACACAACCAATAGGCGTAATGGCCCTACATCAGCAAAATAAAAGAAATTAACACACAAAAACCTAGACTTTATTATTTTGTCCTCCGAATTCACTCTATTTATGGGCATTATTGGCTAATTGGGCGTATAAATATGCCTAAGATCAAGTGTCCCAAGGCACAATTGATTTTATGTTTTGCATGGGAGGTAATGGGTAGATGAGGTATTCGATGTCGTCACTGATATGTCGAGAATCATTGATTTTGATGTGTATGCATTGATTTAATCGGGGTGCCACTCTTTCTTTTCTTATCCCCTTTGTTGGCAAAAGGTTTCATGTTGAGCCTAAATTGTTGTGTGAGTCATATGAGGTGTCTACTCCTATTGGTGCATCTGTTGTTGCTAGAAAGGTCTATGGAAATTGTCGTATTGGCATCTTGCATATAATATTTCCTTGTGATCTTGTTGAGTTAGATGTGGTTGATTTTGGTGTCATACTTGGGATGGATCAGTTGCGTGCATACTATTCCTGAATTGATTATAAAAACCCTAAGGTAAAGTTTTGATTCCCAAATGAACCCATCCTTAAGTGGGAGAGACATGATGTGGTCGTCGAGTGTAGGTTCGTCTCATGCATTAAAGCCCATAAGTTGATCTCTAAGGGATGTCTTTATCACCTTGTAAGGTTTAGGAATATGGAGTATAAAGTCCTTCCCATAGAGTCGGTTCCTATTGTAAATGAGTTCCTTGATGTCTTTCCTAAAGACCTTCCTGGTGTTCCTCTCGAAAGGGAAATAGATTTTGGTATAGACCTTCTCCCAGATACTCAACCCATTTCTATTCCCCCTTACCGTATGGCCCCAACGGAGTTAAAGGAGTTGAAGGAACAATTGAGGGACTTGTTGGAGAAGGATTTTATTAGTCCTATCCAATTACTTTGGGTTGCACCGGTATTGTTTGTGAAGAAGAAGGATGGGTCTTTTGGAATGTATATTGACTATTGGCAACTTAGTAAGGTTACCATTAAGAATAGATATAATCTTCCAAGAATTGTTGATTTGTTTGACCAATTGCAAGGGGCTAGCCACTCTTATAAGATTGATTTTCGTCCAGGTATCATCAAGTGAAGGTGAGGGAGTGTGATATTCTCAAGATAGGCTTCCGGACTAGGTATGGGCATTACGAGTTTGTTGTGATGTCTTTTGGGTTAACCAATGCACTAGCTATCTTCATGGATCTTATGAATAAAGTCTTCAAGCCCTACCTTGATTCGTTTATTTTAGTCTTCATTGATTATATTTGGATCTATTCTCATAGTGAGAAGGAGCATGTAGCTCATTCAGGGTAGTGTTGCAATGATTGAGGGAGAAGAAGTTGTATGATAAATATGAAAAGTGGGAAGTTTGGTCGAAGGAGGTTGCCTTCCTAGGTCATGTGGTGTCGGGTAATGGTGTTAAGATGGATCCTAAAAAGGCAGATTTGATTAGAAATTGGCCTAAACCATTGACCCTATTGGATATTAGGAGCTTCTTGGGCATAGTGGATTACTATCGGTGGTTTGTGAATGGGTTCTGTTCAATTACTTCTCCTATGACCAACATGACGCAAAAGAAAGCCAAATTTGTGTGGATCGAGGAGTGTGAAAAGAGTTCCAAACATTGAAAGATAAACTTTTGTCCACTTCTATATTATCACTACTAGAAGGGCTAGAGGGGTTTGTTGTGTATTGTGATGCTTCTAGAGTTTGTTTAGGTTGTGTTTTAATTTAAAATGGTAAGGTGATAGCCTATGCTTCTAGACAACGCAATGTCCATGAAAAGAAGTATCTTACTCATGATCTTGAACTAGCCATCATGGTTTTTGCTTTGAAAATTTGGCATCATTATTTGTATGGGGTGCATGTTGATGTGTTCACCGATCATAAGTGTCTCTAAAATGTCTTCATTGAAAAAGATATCAACTTGAGACAAAGAAGGTGGCTAGACCTTCTTAAGGATTAACATATGAGTGTATGTTATCATCTTGGTAAGGCTAATATTGTGGCAGATGCTTTGATTAGGGTGTCTATAGGTAGCCTAGCTCATATTGATGGTGGTGATAAAAAGGTGGCTAGGGAGGTTCATCAGTTTGCTAGATTGGCGGTTAGGTTGGAAGAAGTTGGTAATGGTGGTGTTGTTATTGACGATTCTAAGTCTTCCTTGGTTGATGAGGCGACAGCAATGCAAGATCTTGATCCCTCCTTGTTAGAATTGAAGTCCTTGGTGAAAGAAGGCAAGGTGGAGGTTTTCTCCCAAGGGGAACATGGTGCCTTAGGTACCAAGGTAGGTTATGTGTGCCTTGTGTTGATGGTTTGAGGGAGAAAACCCTTGATGAGGCGCATAAGTTTTTTATTCTATTCATCTGTATAGATATTTGAGGGATGTGTATTGGTCGGGAGGCATTAAAAGGGACATTACCAAATTTATTTCCAGTTGTCATAGTTGTCAACAAGTCAAACCCGAATACCAAACGCCGAGTGCCCTAGCGAAAGACATTGAGATTCCTACATAGAAGCGGGAAGAGATTAATATGGATTTTATGGTTAGGTTGCCCAAGAATAGAAAGGGTTTTGATTCCATTTGGGTTGTGGTTGATAGGATGACAAAATCAACTTGTTTTCTACAGGTTAAGACAACATATGGGGCTGAAGATTATGCTAGATTGTACATTCATGACATGGTGCGGTTGCATGGGGTTTCTTCGTCCATTATACCGGATCGTGATACTCAATTTATTTCACACTTTTTGAGGTCCTTACAAAGGTATCTTTGTACAAAAGTTAAAATTAGTACGATCTTTCACCCTCAAACGGATGGCCAAACCGAAAGAACAATCCAAACATTTGAGGATATGCTTATGGCTTGTGTATTGTTGCTTAAGGGTAGTTGGGATAATCATGTTCCATTGATTGAGTTCGCCTATAACAATAGCTATCATTCTAGCATCGGTATGGCTCCTTTTGAGGCTCTCTATGATAAGCGTTGTAGATCACTGGTTGGGTGGTTTGAGGTTGGTGCGGTGGGTTTGTTGAAACCAGATCTGGTTGTGTAGGCTCTTGATAAGGTTATGATAATTAGAGAAAGGTTAAAGATGGCCCAAACTCGCCAAAAGTCCTATGCAGAAGTGAGGAGAACGGATCTTGAATTCAAAGTTAGTGATTGGGTTTATTTGAAGGTGCCTCTCATGAAGGGCGTGCTTCGTTTTGGTAAGAAGGGAAAGTTGAGTCCAAGATATATGGGTCTTTATAGGGTAATGAGTAGGATTGGCAAGGTAACTTATGAGTTGGACTTGCCTAGTGAGATTGACTTGGTTCATCCGTTCCTTCATGTATCCATATTAAGGAAATGTCTGAGACACCCTAATGCTATTATGCCTCTTGATGTTGTGGGTGTTGTTGAAGATACTTTGACCTATGAAGACGTTTCGGTTTAGATTTTGGATAGACAAGTGAGAGGTCGAGGAACAAGGATGTGTCTTCCGTTAAGGTTCTTTGGAGGAATCAACAAATTGAACGTGCTAATTAGGAGGCCAAAGCGGACAAGCAAAAGCAATATCCTTACCTTTCTATTCGACTCAAGCTTAAGCTATCAATCTAAGTCCTCTTTATGATCTCAAGTCTTAAGTTCAGCCCTCATGTTATTGCATACATTCATGTTTAAATTGTCAAGTTCATGATGATTTTACACTTATGTTGAGATTTTTGAAATGGCGTTTAAGTGCATTGTTGCATCCTTATGTGGGCTGGAATTTTCATGTTTGTGTCTCTCATATACGTTTCTTTGACATTCGGGGACAAATGTTACCAAGGGAGAGATATTGAAACTACCCCAAAAAGTGCAAGAAAATATGCCTCGGAAGTGCCCGAAATGTAATTTTCATATATCTAAAAAAATCAAATATCTGACTTAATATTCGTGATTAGATGGCCAAATTGAGTAGGAATGGGTCTAATCCTAATTTAAGAGCAACCGTATCAAAATTTGAAAATCGCAAAATATGATTTCCAGAGAGTAGTTCGTGCCCCAGGTGCGTCTGTTTTTTTTTTGTACAATTTTTCATGTTCAGTCCAAGACTTTTTGGTCTTGGGCCTACATCTTTTTACATGTAAAAATACATATATATAACCATATTTCATCCTTACATCAATCAAAACGTTCCCCAATACTCATTCAAACACTTCGATAAATATTTCACTCCTAATTTGAAGTTGCTAAACGCATCCTGATCTTAAGGTTATCATCTAAGCTTCAAGTATACATTTCAAATCTTCTTCAAGGAATTCTCCAAAGCTAAGGTATGAGGGTTTCTTTTATGGGTTCCTTTCACCCATGATGTTAAAGCTTCCTTTTACCTAAAATTGCATGATTTAAAGTTGATTTACTTATGGGTCTTATTATGAATTTTACTGCACATATTGTTGGGGTTTATGAACTGGTGATTGTTTTAGTATGTTTTGAGCTATGAATCTAAGATCTAATATAAGATTTGATGAAGGGTTTTGATGCATATTGGTTGAGGGTGTTACCAAGTATCTGTTGATGGTTTTACACTGAATTATTTAGTATGATTCTGCTCTTGAATTGCATGATTTTACACTAGCACAACACACCTGCCAAATGTTTGATGAAATGTCTGATTATGAGTTCTTGAGGATTTGAAGGTCCAATGCATGTCTTATGAGTTGAATGTCTTTATGATGAAGAAAGGAATGTATGTATGTGATATTATCTCTACAGTGTTGGGCATGACCAAGCCTTACTCGGCAGGTTTTAGGCCTTTGTAACCTTGTTGAGAGGTTTGTACCTCGATCGCCTCGCTCGGGAGGTGGCAGGACATGTAACCATGTCAAGGAGTTTGTACCTTGATAACTATGTTAGGGGTTTGTACCTCATCAACCATGTTGGGGGGTTTTCACCTCATCAACCATGTGGGGAGGTTTGTACCTCATCAACCTATTGAGGGATTCATACCTCAATTTCCTATCCAATGTTGTTAATGATCACTCCTTACACATGTAATATGTTCTATATAAGCATGATTTTACTTCAAGCATCATTCATACATGCCATATTGTTTCAAGCTTATTCATTGCCTATGTTATGCATTTTTTATGGTTCTTATCACTTGTTGCATTGCATCGTACATACTTAGTACATTTAAACATACTAATGCGTACTCTATGCATACAAAATATCACCATGTAGGAATCGAAGACCCAATTGAGCATCCTCTTCCACGTGGATAGTACGATTTCTCCCAAGCTTGTTGGGGAGTCTTCCATTCTGGGAATGATGTTTATGATCTTAAGCTATGTTCTAAGACTACCTTTCTTTTATGCATCTATTGACTATGAGGGTGAGCCTGGTTCTTTTCTTGGCCTCTGCTCTTATCTATGTAGTAGAGGTGTTGTTGGACATGATATGTATTATGCTATGAGCATGACTCTTTCTTGACTCTTGTTGATTGTGATATGAAAGTTGTCCCTCCCCGATTATCCCTATTTACTATCTCTTGTTGTTGTTTTCTTTCTTCCACAACCAAGGATGTGTATATGTTTAGAGGCTTACTTGGGGTCCCTTCGGGTTTGGATAATGACAATTTGATGCATTTTATGGTAGACAATGTATATCAGCTTTGGGTGTTTTAAAGTTGGTGAGATGCCCTTGTTAGGATGGGACTTATTCATGGACGTAAAGAAAAATGTGAGACTCATAAGAGAAGAGGTAAAAATTTCCAAAAGTCACCAAAACTCCTACTCTGATGTGTGGAAGAGGGACTTTGTGGTCAACATTTGTGAATGGATCTATTTGAAGGTGTCTCCCATGAAGGGTGTGATCTAGTTTAGTAAAAAGAAGAAATTAAGCCCTAGGTATATAGGGCCTTACAAGGTGGTGAGAAGAATGGGCAAGGTGGAATATGAGTTGGACTTACCTAAGAAAATGAATTTGATTCATCTGGTCTTTTATGTGTCAATGTTGAGAAAGTTCATAGGTAATTCAAACTCAATACTCCCCTTTAAAGAGGTGAACATTGAAGAGAACTTGATTTATGAAGAAGTATAAATTGAAATTCTAGACTAGCAAGTGAAGAAGCTAAGGAACAAGGAACTTGCATGCATTATAGTACTTTGGAGGAATCAACAAATTGAAGGTACGACATGGGAAGTGGAAGAGGATATGATGAAGTATTACCCCTATCTACTCCACTCTACTCAAGCCTAAGGTATTAAGTTATTCTTGCTCAAACCTTGCAATTTCTTGCATTTTAGTTTTGTAAGGTGCATACACTTATTTTCATTATCATGGACATTTTTGAGACATATTGTATGTATGGATCTTGTAAATGTCATGAAAATGTGTTGAGGCATAAGCTAGGCTCCTGAATGAGGGCCTCAAAAAGTTGAAATTTTCCTAAGTGTGAAGTGACCCACGAAGACCATATATGGATCGTAGATGGAAGCATGGATTGTGGACTGTGTCATAGGTGCAAGTTCCAGACATGAAGGAAATTAAGAGTTTCTAGAAGGTAACACATGACAGGAATAATGATCCATAGTTCCTTGCATGATCCGTGGTTAGCCTCTGTAAATGGGGTTTAGAGAAGTGACAATTTTACCAAGTGTAGAAGGATTTGACGCCATCCATGACTCGTGGATTAAAGTATGGCCTTTCGAGAGGGATTTCATGGTTTGGTCAGTGGTAAGAAATCTATAAAAATTGGAAAAGGTGAACAGGATAATGAGAACCATAAGTTGTAGTTCAATCCCATAATTATGGTCTCGTGGTTCTTGTGCGACAATTTTTATGAAAGGCATTTTTTTTCCTTTTCGTCAATCCTTAATCTAAACTATATTGTCTTTGTAATTCTTTAGGCCCCAAATCAAACATTGAATCCCTAAAATTCCATTCCTTTATCATTCTTCTACTTCCACTAATTTTCCAAAACATGCACCCTCTTAAAGAACAAGGCAAGAAGGCTTGGGTTTTCAAGGATCTTCTTCACAATGGAAAATTCTTTCTTCTTAGGATACATCTAAGGTATGTAAGTTGATTTGGGGGTATCCGTTAACCCATAAAGTCCCTAGTTGAAAGTTTTTACCTTTACTTTATGTTCATTGATACTACCATGCATGATACTTTAGATTTCATGATGTTTTATGTTCTATTATGCCTTTAATGTTACCATGTAATGTTATGCCAAGTATTGTCATGAGTCTCCAATTAAGGGTGATGATCTCAATGATTTGTTGTGAATGATGATGTGTAGGCTATTTTGTATGTTTTCAAAGAACATGATTTTTCCTATATTCATGCATGACTCCCATGATTGTGAATTTTCCAGCCTATGATTAAGCCCACCAAGTTTAATTCAATCTTTGCATGATGTGAAGGTGAGGAATAGGGTATAAAAGAAATGTTTTAAGTTGATGTCTTGTAAAGATATAATCATGTTAAAAATGCCCAAAATGATGTTTATGATGGTCTCCAATATAAAAGGACAATTCTCAATTGGTGTTTCCTTATCTTTTGAGCTACTCTTGAGATTTCTTCTTACGATTCTAATTGTCACAATTTAACTAAGTTTATGTTCACACGAATTGTGGGGGACGTATTAGCACTGAATGAGGCAATGAGGTGGGGTTAGATAAGGGAAACCTAGAAGCTACTTTTTTCCCCATTAACTATGTATCACCATAGGAGTCCCTATAAGCTAGGTTAGTGGATCCATAGAGGCATATTATTATATATGATGATACATGCTAAGTAACGGAGTTTCACCCGACAAATAAACCCGCCGTGCCAATTTAGGAGTTTATATAGGATTCTATATAGTAGCTCACATGGTGTTATATGTCGGTTATATTTTATTGCCAAAATATCTATGATCAATGTCTTTGTTCTATCACATGGGTTTCAAATGTTACATCATTTTTTTCATATTGATCGTTATTTCTTATGCATTCTTAATCCTATGTTAATGTTGCCCTTACCGTTCCATGTATTTAAGTCTTCAACTTATGAATGTTGGTATTGTGATTTCATACTTGCATTGCATCTCACATACTTAGTACATTCCAAAATCACTAATACATATCTTTCCTATATGATGTCATCATATAGAGACTGAAGCTCCTCCTTCCCCAGCCTGTGGCTAGTTCTTCTATTTGAGCCGTTAGTTCAAGACTCAGCCTATTTTCCTTTCTTGCTATGTATTTTGGAAACGATGTATATTTTGTTTCTTAAACTAGGCACTTTTACTTTCTATGTTAAAAAACTTGGTATCTTTTCTATTTTAGGAAAACGGACCCTTTACCGATTCCCGTTTATTCATGTTCTATCTGGTATGTTTATGGGCACTAGTATGTTTGAGATGTTGCTTTTATTCAAAAGATATGCCATAGGCCGCATCCCTTTTACTTCAACAGAAATGAACATGTTTGTGCCTATGAATGCTTGATATGCTAGGATGGTTTGGATAAGGTGCCTACGAGTGTCTCATTCTACATTTTATGACTATGCCCTAGTCTTGGGTCATGATGATAAATTTTCTCATCCTTGCCCTTGGATCGAAGACCGCTAAAGATATATGCTTGGACAATTTGGTAAATTTGTGGGTATACTCCCTCATGCTCATCGTTCCTTGATGAAGGTTAATGAACTCTTGAATCTTAGCCTCCCTTAACTCCAATGGAAAGAAGCGATCTGGGAAGACATTCCTGAATTCTTCCCCTGTAATGAGACCCAAACCTTCAGTTCTTTCACCCACCCATTGCTAATACTTTACTCTTTGGACACTTTTATGTTTAAAGGACACTAGCTCGGCCTTCTCATCGTGAAGCACCTCTATGATGTCCATAATTCTATAAGCTTCATCGATACACTGTTGTAGATATTCATTCACCTTGTAATCATAAAACTCAGGCAGGTCATTATCATGATGTCTCGAACTCTAATACTCGGGGTAGGCACATGAGAAGTAGAAGCCACCTTTTGGTTGGGTTGAGCTGTAACCACTTGTTCCAACATTTGCATGTTGTCTTAAAATTGCACATTAGTAACAAAATCATCTTGCAGAGCTTGAATGGCCCGAAGAGCTTGGTCCTCACTGGCACAGACCTATATTGGCAAGGGAACTCCTTAAGGAGGCATCATCTTAAAAGCACAAAGAACATTATGAATTGTGAAAAAATAGTAAAGATTCCTAAAACTGCCTTATAGTCTCCCATTGATGTGTTGCACTTCACACTCATGAATAATATTCTACTTGACATGGCATGTTGGTCCCTCGGATATTTTAAATTCTCGTGCTCTGATACCAAGTTTGTCACGTTCCAAACTAGATCCAAGGTGTGACATGATGAACCCTAAAGGAATTTTAAACAAGCCTTCTTAGCATATCGTAAGAATTTATAGGTGATGAGAAATTAACATAAGTGAGAATGTGGGTTAAGGACTAAAAGGTTATAGAACAGATAATATGAGAATACTAGACAACATACTTTTACATATTATGTTTAGCATATGCCTCTTAATATAAGACTAGGTGGGGCTAAGACACACCTAGCTCACCCTCAAAAGAAATAGCAAGATAAAAGTCTCAAAGTCTTGAACATAACATAATCTAGAAGGAAAAAGGCTTGTCGTGAAGCATGACAATTCACCAATTAGGCTCTCTTAAGCAAGCCGTAATCAACCACTAGTCTTAGGAGGAGGACGATCGCCCGTCCCTATATTCTGAGATACATAGGCAAAAGTATGTCTTAGTACGTTTGATGTACTAAGTATGTAGGCATGTAGTGCAACAATAATCCTAAGTATAATTGATCAAGTAAAATACTTACTTTGGTAAATAAGTAAAAATATAAGTTATATTAAATGATTAATAAACTAAAGTAGCCATGAGTAGTAACATGTAGTGTAGCATAGAAGATCATACATTTTAATGAAGTAATTGTAAACAATAATAAGACCATGCGAGATATAACACCGAATCCAATGTAACCCTTATATTGAGAAGGGGAGAGACTAATTAACAAGGTAGATCCGCCATGGTATATTCATTAATTTATCAACATTGAGGTCGAAATGTAGATCCACTGGCCTAGCCTATAAGGTAATCTATGGTGCACATAGTTTTAGGCAGGAGGTTGCTACTAGGATTCCGTTAGAAAGATAACCTTCAGCTTTCAGACGAACCCCACCTCAAGTTTTCTCGATGGTAAGTTGAATCCATAGAATAATAATTAAATAACAAGATAAATCATAAGCTTTAAGTTTCAATAAATCATCAATAATGTTCATAGAGTAGATCATTAATCTTAGTGATCTAACAATGTAAGAATATTCCTTTTCACAAGTACAATACATGATTAATGTGATAAAATCTTCCACCAACATTCAATTGTTTAATAAAGGACTCCCATGATCATATGAATAGCTTTTATAAACCTTTGTTTGAAGTCCTTATCATTCAAGTCATCATTTATTGAAAATGAGGGTGGACTAGGTGAATATAATGGAAAATCACTTTCAAGAATATGCAATTCAATGAGATTATACATAAACACAATAAAATTCACCGGTCAGAATTTTATGAAAACAACCCACCAAGAAATCTCATAATCCTAAATAGCATGACATAGATATACGTTGTAGATCATTCATTCCATACAATTGGATATCAATTTACATCAAAATAGGCCATCTTGTATAAAATAAGTCATAATATATGCTATATAACCAAAATCATAAAACCCATAGAATTACATAAATGAAATTGAGGGATTTAGATAAAAAAAAAATGCTTTGGTTCCATAGGTGAAAGGTGCCCATGGAAGAAAACCCATATATGTCAGATAAGAACCTAGCAAAATTCTTTAGAAATTACGGAGGATATTGATGTAACCCTAGTTGTTGTGCTCTGGAACCTTGGGAGAAATTTGGGAGGCGAAAAACCTTTAGTGACTTAGAATTTTGTTTATTGAAATGAAATTGAAGGGATGGCAGTAGTATAAGGCAGGAAGGGTAGACTTCAAGAACTAAAATGATGTAGTTTAGGCTTAAGATAGGAAAAATGACCAAAAAACTCTTCATTAAAATATATCAAAAAGACCAACGAAGGTGATCTATGGATCGTAGATCAATCTTCGGTTTGTAGATAAGGGGTCTCACAAAAATGCCAACTTCCAATGGATTTGGATGTAGAACTATGAAGGAGCTTTCATGGCCCATAATTTTATTTATGGACTCATCTTGTTCATTTATTTATACATTTCAAAAATTCAAATTTTGGGTTGAAAATTGATGTACCGCCAAAATATGGCACTTTTGATTCTTTAAAATTGAAACTTTGCGTGTTCCTTAATGAGTTTTAGTAGATTTGATTTGAATTTTGTGTTGTTTTTACAAGATTATAGTATTCAAGGAGTTTGGTCATTTATGAGCCCATCTACTAGACATGATTTGATCCACAAGCCTTAGATGGTGCACATAGTTTGGATCTAGAGAGTTAGGAAATTTTTTAAGTTTGATGTATTATGAACAGGATGGGTCATAGTCTATTTCATGAATTGTAAGCCTATCAGTGGTTTGAAAAGCAAAAAATAAGAGCTCCAGTTCATGGAGTATACCACGACCTATATTGCAATCTATAAGTCATGGATGATATTTCGTAAAAAGGCCATTAGTTTAAGAGATGCAGTCGACGACATCTTGATCACGAGCCATGGAATCATTCAAGGACCGTACTTTGGCTTGTGGTCCGCCTCAAATTAAGTTTGCCTCATCAGTTTAGGATTTGAGTTTTCGATGTTTATAAATAGGACTTTTAGTTATTTTATGATGTACAACACAAATTATTATGATTTGTCAGTTTATGCTATAAGTTTTGGAGACAAAAACATCTTTGTTGTTATTTTTGGATTTTTATGTTGCGATTCAAGTGAAGATTTTGAATTTTTGTTCTTCAATTCATCATTGTAAGTTCATAATTATGCCAACACTAATCATGATCATATCTAACAGAATAAATATGAGTAGCTAAATTCATAACTTGGATTGTGAAAACTATAAAGAATTAACAAAGTAAAAATCAAATAATTCGTAATCCTTGAAAAGTGTGCATGTAAATATTGTTTATCTCTTCGTTTTAATTGCTTTTTAATGGACGGACAATGCTAGAACTCACTGTATTCTTTACTCTGTTTCCAAAGGGGTAATGAATGGGAAAAAGAGATAAATAACAGGATTTGACGTGATTACACACATCTAATTAGCTTGAACGGCCCAAGGGATAGTTAAATTGGTTCCACAGTAAGGTTAGTAATGGATAAACCCGTCCCAAGTTTCATGGTGAAATTCATCTATTTTCTGGGCCTAGGACTTAGGTGAACATAACTTACCAATTTTGCATGCTACGCACTAGAAAAGGTTACAGTTATGAGGTTATATTACATTAAGAATTCACCATTAGATACTTGATAGCGAAGAAGGATGAAAAACTGAGGTTGATTCAATATTTGCTACTTCTTCAAGAGTTTGATTTCAAGGTTATTGACAGAAAGGGAACAGAGAACCAAGTTGTAAACGACCTAGTAGCTATACAATCAATCTTTGAAAATGCTAGCTTGGGTACCTGAGTTGATATTGAGTAAAGTATATCTAGGAGGAGTGCTATGTATTGCTCATTATCCATCTAGATTGAATTGTCGCTTGAGGACAAGCAATAATCCTAAGTTAAGAGTGTGGATGTGCTATCAAAATACAGTACATTTGGTGCCTAAACAAGGAATTTTGTGTGTTCTCGATGCAACTTTTTGTGTTTTTATGCGTTTTGTATTTGTTTTTGTAGAAAATACAAGTTGTCTTGCTTTTGGGGAAAAGTAGCAAATTTTGTTGAATTTGAGGACATACGAGACCCACTACGCATCGTAGCCCAAGCTACGAGTCACAGGGTATGACCGCAGTGATTAACAACTTCTGAGAAATTGAAGTATAAGAAATTGAAGTTCAACCATACGAGCCCAAGGTATGGGTCGTAGTCCTCACAATGACTCATAGAAGAGGACTTCGTAGTGATCAACAGTGTTAAATTAATTTGGACCAAGAAATGTAAGGTTCGACTATAAGAAGACACTATAAATCGTAGACGAAAAAATGATTCGTTGTGTGAATCTTAGCAGTCAAATCTAAAATGCCAAGTGCTGACTACGAATGCCCGATTACTACTTGTAGGTCACCCTACGAGTCGTACCTATGATCCATAACTATTGTCGACCAATTTTTCTTATTTATTTTAAGGTCTTTTTTGTAAATAGTGTAAATATTATAAGTTAGGGATTTTAGAAACAGAATCAGATTGTAGAGAATAGAATATCTTTTATATAGAGCTTTTTCTTAACTTTTAGAGTAAACACTTAGGGTTTCACTTTGAAGACCCAATTTGGGGATTGGAATGACTTTTAATTCAACTCCATTATTCAAGTTTGTGAATCCAAAATTGTGGTCGTCATTTTGTTTAGGTAATCTCTCAACTATGTATCTTTTATTCACTGTTTGTGATTTTTCCCAAGCTATGAGTAGTTAAACCCCCACAACTTGGGATTGCGGGAACCATGAGTAGCTAGATTGAAATAACCCAAATTATTTGCATTTCTTTAATTGGGTATTTGCATGAGTTATCCATTTTCTTTCGGATTGTTTGTTGTTTGGTGGTAGCAAACACCAAACTCCGCCTAGTGTCATGATCCCTACTAAGGTTGTGATGAGTAGGAAAAGGAAATGGGTGATAGGATTCGATTGATGTTTTCTCGTCTGATCAACCAAACTCGACCAAGGAGAGGTTGACTGGTATAATAGGTAGCAGTTAGTTACCACAGTGTGGTTTCTGACCAAGTACCATGGTGAAATTCGACCTTCACCTTTACGAAAGGGCTAGAAGAACCTAAACTACCATGCTGCATGTGATGTGCTAGTTGAAGTTATGTTATCTAGGGTATTTGAGTTAGTGAATCATAGGGAACACATTCCCAAGTTGATCCTCAAATTGATTGTCTCTTTGTGATTGTTAGTATAGTTTTTGTAGTTATTTCACTCTAATTTGCAAACCCCCCCCTTTTTAGAGAATATAGTTGATTGATACTTGAAATGATTATTGGTGAGTCAATTTGGTCAAACCTTGTATTCCCTATGGATTCGATTTTAGCCTTTGGTTAGATTTATACTTGATAGCGACCACTTTTCTATTGAAGCATGAACATCAGCATCATTCTGGAATGAGGGCTTCGATTCAACACAAGGTCGTGCTCAGAGAAGGAGAACCATAAAATTAATTCCACCAAACAAACATTGATGGTGGATGAGCAGATGCATCTAATTAAGGAGTGCGATCTTGTCAGGGGTTTCAGACCCTTATCATTTGTCGCTGCTACAGAGGAGGCTACCCAGGAGTCATAAGGTGGCCAAACATAGACAAAGACCAGTACTTAGGTGGCCAGGTTTGTTTTTGTCCCCTATCCATATTTTTACATTTATTTTGGTGCATTGTGGACAATACAAAATTTTTTTGATGGACTGCGGGTAGTTATAGGCCTGGGCGAAGTCTTAGTAACCAAAGCCTATATCTACGCAAATTTTTTAATCTGCGATATTTCCTTTCCTGTGTTGTTTGCCTAAAGACATTTATTTATTGTCAAACAACCATGTTTTGGATATATTAAGTAGTATTAGTAGCACACTATACTGATATTTGTGGCATGTACTTATTTGGATTGAAAAGTGATACCCCTTCCATTTTTTATTGATGTGGGGATAGATATTTTGAAAGCAACTATATTAGATCTTTGTATGATATTGTTAATATTGGTAGGATAGGGCTGATTTGAACTAACGAGCATGAGATGGATTTCTACATTGACAGTATTAATAATTGCTAAATGAGTGCGAGCTTAATTACTTTGTTCAGATATTGTGTATCGATTAGAAAGTTGCTTAGTTAGTCTGAACTGAGACTGTAGGTTAGTTGGTTATGAAAAGAGCATAGGACATGTTACAAATATAGGCTTCTTAACCTAAAAGACCGACCAAATGCATTGTATTATTCCTTCATTGAAACGTTTCAGCCTTACATGTACCTTTTTTCTTTGTAATTACCGAAATCACCCACTCCATTGTCTATGTAACCTTGAATTTGGCCTTCGTCCCTCCTTGAACATTGCATACTTTGACTCAGTCTAAAATCTTAAGTTTAGGGTGGTTGCCATAGATGCCCTAGTTCATTAAAAGGATATTGTGCAATTCAACTCAATTGAGGATGGCTACTAAAAATAAATGAAAAAACAATAGAATGAAAAACATGGTAGCATAACGATAAGGAACAAACATAAAATAGGTGTGCAATAGAAAAAATAATACATGCAAAAGAGATAAAAAGAAATGAAGTAGGAAACATAAGAACCAAAAAAGAATTAGATGTGTAAGAATGCACCCAAAAAGGTTTGAAATAGATGAAAGGTAAAATTGAGTCATAAAGTGTTAAGGTTGGGAAGGTTATGTGCAAAATAACACGGTGTCAAGGAAAGAAAATAGTCACTTTATTCTAAATGTACCACACCTGCCCCTCGAGCCTACATTACAAGCCATGACAACCCTATAGTCATCCTAGTTTAGAAAGTCGAATGTCACGGTCTAGAATATATGGGCAAGCCTACAGTACTGAACACGATATTCGAATATCTATTGTAAGTGTGAGTGTGTGTAGTTAGTCCCAGCATCAACAAACATAATATCGAAATGTGTGTAAAAGGACTTTTTTGTTTATGAGAGCACTTGAATAACACTGTGGATTTTGGAATATTTTGGTGATTGTTTTTTATGTATATTTCCTCGTCTATTGAAATTATTCTTTAACATAGATTGATCCGTATGTGTTTGCTTGCTAAATATCTTATGTGTGCACAGAGAGTTGTTAAGGGTATCAGCTATTGATAAAGACTTCATAAATTCCATATGATTGATATATATGTGTTCGTGTTGTTGCTTATGTTAGATTGAGTTTGTCGCTTGAAGACAAGAATAATTTTAAGTCATAGGTGTTGATATACCACAAAAGTGTGTCACTTTTGATGCTTTAAACTTGGAATTTATGTGTTATCTGGAGATTTTTAGTAGATTTTGTTTGTGTTTTGTGTTATAGAGGATAATAGTTTTTGAGAAGTTTTTGTACAGATTGTTGATTTTTTAGAGGTTTATCCATTTAAGATTCCATCTAAGGGTCGTATTTGACCCACAAACCGTAGATGGTGCTCGTGGTTTAGATCAAGAGAGTTAGGGAATTTATGAATTTTGATGTATGATGAACAAGATGAGTCGTAGTTCATTTCACAACTCATAGACCTATCCATGGTTTGAAAAGAACAAAAAACAGGAGTTCTAGTTCACAGAGAAGACCACAAACCATATTCTAATCTACAAGTAATAGATGATGTTTCATAATAGTCCATGAGCTTCAGAGGAGCAATCTATGACTCCTCAACCACAAACTGTGTGATCATACTTTGGCTCATGGTCGGTCCCAAATCTAGATTTCCTTATTACTTGAGGATTTTGTTTTTTATGTTTATAAATATGGTTTTAAGTTTTTTTATGACATACATTACACATTATCACTATTTTTTAGTTTATGATTGGAGTTTTGGAGAGAAAAACATCTTTATACTTATTTTTGGATTTTTGTATTGCGATTCAAGTGAAGATTTTGGATTCGCATTCTTCAATTCTTCTTTGTAAGTTGTTAATTTTGCAAACATCATTCATGATTACATCTAACACAATGAATATGAGTAGCTAAATCCACAAGTAGGGTTATGGGAACCATGAAGAACTAACAAAGTAAAATCAAATAATTTGTAATCTTAGAAAGTGTGCATGCATGTATTGTTTATATCTTTATTTTGATTGGTTTTTAACGGATGTGCAATGTTACAACTCACATTGTTCTTACTCAATAGCCCAAGGGGGTAATGAATGGAAAAAGGGATAAATGACATGATTTAACGTGATTACACTCATCTAATTAGCTTGAACTAGCCAAGGGTTAGCTAAATTAGGACTAGTGTAAGGATTAGTAGTATATACACCCATACACGTCCCAAGTTGTATGTGGAAATCGATCTATTTTTCGGCCCAAAGACTTAGAAGAACATAACTTACTAGTTTTTCATGCTACACACTAGAAAAGATTACAATTATAAGGTCATACTATATTAGGAATTCATGGGGAACACAAAACCCTAGTTATCTTCTCTCACAGATTTTATAATACTTGTGTCCTGTTCTACATTATAATAGGTTTTATTTACTGTTTATTACATTTTAAAAATCTCCTCTGGAAATAAGATGATTAATTACTTGATATTTCTTTGAGTACTCCAAGTGTAGAGCATATTCCTCATGGGATCGGTCCTAACTATTGTTCGGTCATATATCTAAACAATGTTTACTTATACTTTAATTAGGAGGTGTAATTTGGGCATGATTAGAAACAAGAAGCCAATTATGGTTCATTAGTAGTTTTATTGGACACAGAACAATCCTTGCAAACTCCGTCAATCCTTGCCCAAATTTTCCTACCTCTAGTCTAAACACGAGCCCATTTTATGACCCATCAAAAGGACCACATCCTTTAAAGAGGTCTCATCTTGTTGACCTCTAATTTTTCTTATTTAAACTCTAACTACAACTTCTATCTATGAATCGTACATCTAAATATATCCCATAAATGGACCGTCACATATCACTGTCACGACCTGAACCTAGGGTCTAGCCGTAACATGGTGAATATGACAACGAAGGCGCTCCATCTAAGACTCTTGTTCATATTATAAGCATACATAAGGTAAAGTAAGTAATGCACAATAGTAAGAAAGAAGAATATAGCAAAATCAAAGTCATAGTTTCCTTTAGGGCAATTATAACCACATAATGTTCAAAACATGCATCTATGTTATAGATCTTGGCAGGGTCTAGAACATGCTACTAGCTCACCCTCAAGATAGAATAACAAATGAAATCATAAAGTCTCAATACATGAAAAGATAACATGAATAAGGCTTGTCCTCAAAGTATGAAAACTCACAAACACTTTACAAAGTTCAATCCAACTCTAACCAAAACTTGTAGTAAGAGTCTGGTCGTCGCCCGTCCCTACATCGTTATATCATGTAGGTAAAGAAGTATGCATTAGTATATGGAATATACTAAGTTTTTAGGTATGTCATGCATCAAGGAATATCACAACGTAACAACAATAAGCATAATCATAGTAATAGAATAAGGACATGATATGCATGAGCAATGCATGTTAAAATCAATGAATAGAAGCATCATCAAAACCTTTTATAACCTAGCATAGATATGTGGGAATAAAACTATAATCGATAATAACATAACACAGGCTATTACATGAAAACCCAGTGATCCCTCTACATAGAGCGAAAGAGGAGAACTCGACCCCACCCATTAGGCTTAACCCTAGAACGGTGAGTGTCACATGAACATAAAGATCCTAACCTTTAGGATTATCCCTAGCATGGTGAGTATCACATGAACATAATGCTATATGGATCTACTAGATAGCTTTATCGACATATAATCATAAACCTATGTTAGCATGTAGTTATGAGAGTTGAGGATTTATATAAGGACCCTTGGGGATAGTGTCCCTCACACAAACTCATTTGCTGCTAAGTTAAATCCCATGGATTACATAATCATGCATATATAGAGCTTTCAACATAATTTATATTTTATATAAATCATACTTTGATAGCTTGTAAAATAGGTATCATAACTTCATGAAAACATCTCATATCATAGGAATAGTCCTTATAAAAAAATATTGCGTATAGTGTGGGTATACTTCCCATGTTATCATCATTTCGTAAACATTAGGGTCTTAAGTCACCCTCTTCATCATATCATCATCATCATAATCATAGCATACTTCCGTACTTAAAATCATATTCATGAGAATCATAACTTTGTCACGGAGAATTAGGGCCATGTGTGGGTTCATGAGCAATTGTGCTAAAACATAACTTAGATGAAAATCATATATGAATCATGCCATAGAAATCAAATTTGGATCATTATTAAATAAATTCACATCAATTCAATAAGCCCTAATCACCATATACATGAAATCACTTGCATTCACTTGAAAATCATAGAAATCATGTAGTTCTTCATCAGTCATGCATATTTAGGTATAATAATCATGCAATTATTATAATCCAATCATTTGGATAAATCATGAAAATCCATAAGTAATATATTCTTGAACTTGAAGGAAAAGGATATTTGAGTTGGGCTACATGGGTGAATCTAGTCCATGAATGAAGTCCTGCATACCTCAAGTGAGAAGATTTATAAATTGAAATGAATAGATGTCATGACTCAAGATTAGGGCCTAGATGTAACATGACAAATGGGAACCCAAAAGAGACCCTAAACAAGCCTGTTAGCATAACAGTTACACATCCTTAGTCGCGAAAGCAATTAAACAACAACAAGAGAGAATAAATAAGGATAAAGAGACTAAGGGAAGTCCTTAATAGCATAATCATAAAGAGTCAAATCTCAAAGCATAATTATGTCACTTGTCCAACAACACCTTTATAATATATTGGGCCGGGGGCCAAGATAACTTTCCGGGCTCACCCTTTTAGTATCAAGATTCAACATAATGAGATAACCAAAGTAAGGCGCAAAACTTGTGTCTCCGAACTTGAAAACTCACCAATAGCTTATCTTCAAGATGACCAACTAGCCTTGGGGAGGATGATCGTGAGGGGTTCCAGTTCCTACATGGTGACACCATGTAGGCATAGAGTATATGCGTTAGTATGTTGATTGTACTAAGTATGTAGGATGCAATACAACAAGAGATAGGCAACATAACCAAAATGCATATCATAAGCAATGGGTAAGTATAATAGAAATATGGCATGCATGATCAATACTTGAAGTAAAACATGCTTATATAGAACATATTACGTGTGTAGGAAGAGACCATCTTTATAAACCAAGCAACTAGCACTTAGAATCCAACGCATATCACCCCTTTAGAAGGTGATTGAGGTAACTACCCCTCAATTGTTAGTACGGGCATAGCATCCCTCGACAAGGTGGCCAAGGTATATACCCCTCAACATGGTTGTACGGGCATAGCACCCCCGAGTAAGGTGGCCAAGGTATATACACCTCGATATTGTAGTACAGGCATAAAACTCCCCGACAAGGTGGCCAAGGTATATACCCCTCAATATGGTAGTATGCGCATAGAACTCCCCGACAAGGTGATTGAGGTGTATCCCCCCCAACAACGTATGGTCAACTTACAACACCATAGACACTTTTCATGAAATCATCACATACAAACACTCATTTCATCATCATAAAGTAACTTAACCCATAAGCCATACAATAGATCATAAATAACTCAAGAATACATAGCCAGACATTTTATCAAACACTTGGTGGATGTGTAATGATAGTTCAAAATCATGCAATTCAAGAGTAAAACAATATGAGAAAACGTAATGCAAATTAATCCCCTAAAAATTGGTAACACCCTAATGCAAGATACATTGAAACTCCTCATCAGATCTCATAATAGATCATAGATTCATAGCTCAAAACATGCTTAAATAGTCAACATTTATAAACCCCAACAGTGTTCATAATCAAATTCATAATAAAGAAATACTCATAGATAAATTAACTTGAAAACATGAATTTACTTAAAAAGGAAGGTTGAGCACCATGGGTGAAAGGACCCAATAGTTGAAACCCACATACATCAAATTTGGGGATTACCTAGATGAAGATTTGAATGAGAACTTGAAGCTTGAATGAATTTCTTGAGATCATGAATGAGTTTTGGACACTTGATTTTGGATGAAATATTTGGCTAAGAGTTAAAGAGGGTTTTTGTGAATGTTTTGAATGATATGAGGTTGACAAATGAATAAGTATAGGTATTTTTACGTATAGGAAGGCGTATACCCAAGATCCCAAGGCCTTGGACCGAACTGGAAAAATTGGCAACAAAAATACATAGGCCTGCGCCTTGGCCGCGTCACGCCAGGGGGCGGATCCTCACAGTTTGTCTTCATCTTAGAAAAATGCAATTTTGATATGGTTGCTATAAAATTAGGATTATACTCATTTTCCACTCAATATTTCCCCCTAATCATGAATATGAAGTCAAATTTTTAATAGCACACACAGATATTGAGATATATGGAAAGTACGATCATGAGCATTTCGAGGCACTTTTTCGGGCACTTTTTGGAGTGTTTCAATATCTCCCCCATGGGAACATTCATCCCTAAATGTCAAAGGAATATACATAAGAGAAGTAATCAAAATAATTTCAACCTAACACATGAACACAACAAATGCAATAAAACATCATTTTAAAAGTCTCAACATAAGTGTCAAAATACACCATAAACTTTCCAACATAAACATGAATGCATGCAAATGACATAAGGGATAAAACTTAAGAGTTGAAATCATGTAGGGGACTTAAATTATTACCTTAAGCTTGAGTGGGATGGAAGAGATAGGGATATAACTTTTGCATGTCCACCTCGACTTCCCATGTAGCACTCTCAACTTGTTGGTTTCTCCAAAGAACCTTGACGGAAATAACATCCTTGTTCCTCAACCTCTGTACTTGTCTATCCAAAATTTCTATCGGGACCTCTTCATAAGTAAAATTGTCTTTAACAACACCCATAACATCTAAAGGCACATAAGCACTTGGGTCACCCACACACTTCCTCAACATAGACACATGGAAGACTAGATCAACTATATTCATATCATTGGGAAACTCAAACTCATAGGCCACCTTACTAATCCTCCTCAACACTCTATAAGGACCCACAAATCTTGTACTAAATTTACCCTTCTTACATAATCTAACCATACCCTTCATGGGTGAGACCTTCAAATAGACCCAATCACCAACCTTGAATTCAAGTTCCCTTCTCCTCACATCGGTGAATGATGTTCATACTCCAATAAGAAAGCTATCGTTGTCAGCTATTTACCTATCCGAAGGTTATGTTCGAATCCATAGGAACGGGGCTTGACTATAGAAATCCATTACCAATCATTTCAAACATTGATTACTAAAATCTCTAAATTGGGGGGTTTTCTTTGTAATTCAAGAACAAAAAAAACTAAATTAATGACGTGGGAAGACACTCAAATTTAGGGACAACTAGCGAATTATGTTCCCCATGATTCGTGACTCAATTACCTTAGACAACACAACTATAGTTGATAATTCACATGTAGGATGGTAACTTAGGTTCTTCTAGCCCACTTGTGAAGGTGAATGTCGAATTTCACCATGACGTGTGGTCGAAAACCATGGTCAGGTTTGGTTGATTAGATGAGAACACATTAATCGAATCCTATCATTTACTTCCCTTTTCCTATTCGTCACTATCTTGGTTGGGATCATGATAGTAGGCGGGATTTGGTTTTGTCCACCATCAAACAACAACCAAGATAAAGGAAAATAAACAATACATGCAAAACCCCAATCAAAGATATGCACAAAGTCTAGGTTATTTCAAGTCAACTACTCATGGTTTCTACAACCCCAAGTTGTGGGTGCTTAGCTACTCATGCTAAAGCCAAATCAACAACAATGTAGATAGAATACATAGTTGAAAGTTTACCCAAAACAGTGAAGAACAAGAATACCACAAGTTGCAAATCACAAGCTTAGATTAGTGGAGACGGTGTACAATGTGTGTTTTGTAGTCCCGAAAAGTGGATCTTCAAATTAGAAAGGAGAATCTACACTAAACCCTCAAAAGAACCTAAGAATATTCAAAGTGTTCCCTACAATATTCAATGTATCAGCTCTCATAAGAAAAACCTATCATAAAGTATTTATAGTATTTACAATTTAACCCTAAAAGTCAAATAGAAAAGACAGCTGGCAGCAAGTATGTCGCGCAGGTACGACTCATAGGGTGACCTATGTGTAGTAATTGGGGTCTAATATCAGGCACTTCGCATTTTTGACTAGACTATTACGACCCATTGGTACGAGTCGTTGCTTGGGCTATGACTCATAGAATGAACTTGTAGGGTTGACCTCTACTTAGCGGATTTCTAATTTTTGCACACTATTTCTTGCTACGAGATTACCATATGACTCGTACCATAGGCTAAGACTCGTAGGACGGCTCGTATATCCTGCACTTCAGCAAAATATGCAATTTTCTCCCAAAATCATGCCAACCTATTATTTCTGCAATAACAACACAAAAACACATAAAACAGTAAAAAGTCGCATTAAGGACTCAGAAAATCCCTTGTTTTAGACATAAAATGTGTTGTATTTTGATAGCACATCAACACCCTCAACATATAACTATTGGTTTTCCTCAAGGAATGAATCGATCTAAGTAGACAATGAGAAACACATAATAGCTACTCTAATGGCATATACGTCCTTTAATTACAATTTAGGTACCCAACTCTCACTTTTAAAACCTTATTGCAAAGCTACTAAGCAAACAAATATATAAAGATGTATCTGGCAATCCAAGTATGGAAAGCAAATGAGTATCAACCATCCACAATCACTAGGTTAGTCATATACCAAAAATTTTGTGCAAATTCCTTCACAGAAAAGAAGTCCCTCTTACTCACTCAAGAATCATTCAGAATTCAAGGACTATGCAAGCATTCTTACTCTCACAAATGAAATTCATTTATAATGACTAACACCATAGGCTTGCCTTTTTACTCAACTTTCGAATTGGTGACAAAGTGGATTTGGATCACTTTAGGACTTAATTGCTTGTAACATAGGCTCATGGGCTATGGTATGTCATTTTAGGCAAGTAACGACTAAAAGTTATCCTTGAACCATATTTTTCAACACTCTAACCTCTGTAACAACCATTTTCATTAAATATGCCCTTATTCTTCCTTTTGAAGCTTTTCCCGGGTGTTTTCCTGCTCTTTTACAGTTGTGCCTCATTTTTTAACTTATTCTTGCTATCTTCTTCAAACCAATGCAACTTTTCTTTTCTTTTCTTTTCTTTCACCCTGCACATTACTTCTTCATTTCATTCTTTCTTTCATAAATATGCACCTCATTTTCTATACTTTACCAAAACAAGGGCCACCCTCAACTTAGCTTTTAGCCTAAGGTGAAGTACACAATATTTATTTCCCAAACCAGGGCCACTATTCATAGCCACCCTCAACTTAAGCTTTTAGTCTCCATCAAGTTTCACATGTTCAAGGATTGACCAGGGCCAATATCAAGTTCATTTCATAAAACAAGGCTAGGCTGGCTAAGGGTCAAAAAGAATAGGTACCTGAAAAGCTCAAACAATTGGAACAAGGGATAAACTATCACATTTGGTAGGTTATTTAGGCAAACGTGGACTTTACTAATAGAACAATGGCCTAAGATCCTTTCCCAATCCAACAAAATCATCAGTCCAATCAGAGAGTAATAGGGCATGTTATGAGTCCATACATATACATGAATGCATCAAAATAAGCTTTATACACATATGACATCGCATACACAATCAAGTATAGACTCACAGGTCATGCTTCAAGCATCAACTTTCCTTCTCATTATCAGAACAAACATTGCTAGATAATCACGTGCATAATTGTACTAGTAACCAAAAATCTCAAAAATTTTGAGGGTACCGAATTTTGAAAACATTCAAACAAAATTTAATATATATATTCCAAAAGATCATAACTACTATATATCTACAAATTATCTACACAACCTAAACATGCTGGTTTAATAGAAATTAAAACATCTAGAAAAAAAAAAGCACGACAAGAAAACTTTGGGATAAAAAATAAGGGAAGTTATGGACTTGAGGTTACTCAGACTTCACCTAATCCATAACTTCCCACACCGCACCAAAATAAGGGTTAAAAAATAAATATCCAAAACATACATATATATACACTAAAGACCAATACTTCAACACCAACATCAAAACATAATTAAAAAAAACTTTCAAAATAAAACATTTAAAAGTATCCAAAAACCAACATAACAAAAATACTGTCTAACAAAAAAATACAAAGCATCCATAAAAAGCAAAGGCTGGTTTCAAAATATCAAACATAATGGTGCTCAAGCACCGGCATCTGTCTAGTCCTGGGGGACTTGAGCCACGGTCTCCTCCTCTATAGTCTGGTGTGTAGCTGCGTGTGAACTACTCTCTCCCCGTGCTATCTGCTGCTCCCATACCTCTGTATAACTACCAGAACTAGAGACTTCGGCACCAAATCATCCGATATCGGCTCCTCCTCCAGTGTGGCAGCCTTATGGTTAATCTTGCGCCTTTTTCGGTTCGCCTTTAGGTCCTCACTCTCGAGGGCCTCTTCCCGTGGGCATGTAGGCGGTCCCCGAATAAGGCAAAAATGTCATCACCCGCTGGTGCCACCTCCAAGGCTGGTATCAGGACTGCTAACGTCTTCAACAAGTCATCCTTCAACTTGGCCAACTCCTCTGTCACGTCACTTGATCAGCAGGTCGAGCATTCTTGAGCCTCTTCTGGGTCCTCTCCTCAAAGGAGTCTACTCGGGCATCCATTGCTGTAATTCTCTCATTGTTCGTGACACGAGCGAATGCCTCTGCCCTCCCCTCTAACGCCTAGACCATTTTATTGACCCATGGTTTGATCTAGTCAGCTAAGCTCTGCAATTGGAACTCCGCGGCGGCTACCCTGCACACCAATGCTTGAAAAACAACAGCAGACATAATAGAATCAACTTGTATAGTAGAAAGTGTCGGTGCAGGTGTGCTGGAAGATGGCATCTCCTCAATTTCAACAGTTGAAGATGGCTCTGCGGTAGCTAGGGTAGCATTGGTGGTTGCTGGGGTCTGCTCCTGAGTCTGAGGTTCAACAGGGAATGTCTCTGGGATGGGGGGAGAAGCTACTCTCTAAAGGGCCATCGAGTTCTCATAAACCTTAATTAGGCTGGGATCCATGATGCGAAGGGCCTCTACATGTTGTTCCAAGTGTAGAGCAATATTTACCCCAGCTGCATTGCATAACTTGTGTATCAAGATAGGAAAAAGCAACGTAGATTGGGTACGAATCACTGACTCGTAAATCTTCTCCACCATAACATGAGCCTAATCAATCTCATAGCCAGCCATAATGCTAGCTAATAGCACAACTCTCTCCAATATGATAACATCATCCATAAATATGGGTCTGATTCGCCAATGGATAATAGACCACCAAAATTTTTCTCGGAAGGAGAGGTGGTACTTTACAATAGGATCGGTGTGGTTAGTGACCCAGGTAGGCTCAGCACCTTTCTTGCAAACCTAGCCTACTATCCACCTGAGGAGCTCTATTTTCAAACAAACATCCTTCTCATTTACTGTCTTCCTCATCTTTACAATCTTATTATCATATTCAGTGATAGAACGGGGTGCTCTATAGTTTGGCCCAAACTGGACCCTTCTGATAGTTTCTTCAGAAATGTCAACAATCTCTCCCCGAACTAGGACCCCACACAATCGTGGTTGCTCAATTGCCTTCTTGTTTTTTGGAAGGTCCCTGCGGATGGTAGCATAGTAGGATGAGTATAACTCCCGAACTAAGCATGGGGCGTACTTGCCCAACCTATATGAATGCCACCCTAGCCCGTGGTGATCAATTACTAAAATCTCTAAATTAGAGATTTTCTTTGTAATTCAAGAACAAAAATAAAACCCAAAGATGATCTGATATGTTTCTAAACTGAGTTTCCAGGTGCATAATACACGTTGAATGTGACGTCACTGTTTGACTCAACTATGAAAAGTCAAACTTCATCTCCTTCAAGACCTTATCAGAGGCTTCTAACTTGCTCAAGATTCCGATGAGCATATCTTTAGTCCGAAGATTCTCTTAATTCACTATAGGGTCAGCAGCTTTCACCCTATCATGAGGTGATATACCTATCTCCCATGCCATCATGGTTTCTCCAACCCTCAACTTGAGGTTGGTCAGGCCATGCACAATCTCACTATCTGGTGGTGTTGTTCCAACCTTGATTCTCGGGTGGCCTTGGAAAGGCCGAATGAGAACCCATCATTTGGTTTCCCACATAATGTACCTCCTCATTGTAATCAGCATCAAATTATGCACCATAAAACATTGCATCACTAGTAACTTCCACAATATTCCCACTTTTAATATTTCCTCCCATGACATGCTTAGTCAAAAGATCAAGCTGAATTGGAATTTTAGCTATGTTCTCCTCTCTCTCTCGATCTTTAGCGAGCTACTCCTTCTTTGGACCCCTGTGCCCTAAAGGTACCATATCCTCTCTTGTATACCATGCTCGATTAATTTTCATCATGCCATCTAGGAGGTTACAAGCTTCAGTGAACTTTTGTGTCATCAGTACTCCTCTCACCAGTTGGTCAGCTACCCCTTTGTTGACTGCTTCGAGGCTTACATAGAAGTATTACAAACGTATATGGTTTGTAACTCCATGGTTGGGGTATTGAAGTAAGAGTTTGTAAAACTGAAGCCATGTTTCATGCAATGGCTCACCTTATATCTTCTTGAAGTTCTCAATATTTCTTGTCAACTTTATCATCATCGAGGGAGTCAAAAATCTTTCAGGAAATGCATTTTTATATCCTCCAATGAAGTAATAGAATCATGAGATAACTCAGCTACCCACCTCAACGTCTCTTTGGTGATGGAAAATGGAAACAGCCTCAGACGAATGGTTTCTTGGGTCGCTGGCCTGAAATTGAATGGGAGACGCATATCAGCAAAGTCCTTAGGTGTTCATGAGGATCCTCATGGCCAAGTCCTAAGAACAATCCCTTTGTTCGACCCCACCTATGAGGTTTAGGAGAGATACAAGAAATAAGCTTGAAAGTTCTAGAACTGTAAGCTTTTACTAAGGGGTTTATGGGTCGTAAGTTGGAATACGACCCTATAGTGGGTTCTTAGAACTTAGGCAGACCTGATGAAATTTGGGATCTTTCAGGAGTACAGTCTATGACTTATCAGATGACTAGTAATGTCTTCTATGAGTCATAGACTATGTCATAGAATAAGAATCAGAGAAAATGAGTCTCTGAAAGTCTATCAGATGTAACCCCATCTATGGCCCGAATGATCTACGGCCTATAAATGGAGTCTCATAGACCTGTCCAACAAGTTTTTAGTAGGGACAAATCTGACCTTTCTTATTTTCCTAAGTCTGAAACTACATAGTTTAAGGTCTCAATCACCCCCTTTTTCAGCCTTATACACCTTCACACCCTCATTTCTACGGCCCATATATGGGGTCTCGTAGACTTGTCAAATAAGTTTTTAATAGGGACAAATATGAGCTTTCTTATTTTCCTAATTTTCCTCAGTCCGAAACTACATCATTTAAGGTCTCCGTGACCCCTTTTTTTAGCCTTATACACTTTCACACCCTCATTTCTCTTCATTCCTCAATAATCGTAAGTCTCCAAACTCTCTTAAGGCAATAAAGTGAGGACAAGCTAGGGTTTCGTATTTTTCATCTTCAAATAAGATTTCCTCCCTCAAAGTCACACCAAGGTATGTGGGTTTGATTGTGGGTACCTTTCTTCCAATAAGTCCAACTATTCTTCCTCTCCAACTACATGAAATATATGGATTTTTATGGGTATTTATGAACTCTTGCACATGGAGATATTTTTATGCTTTGTACACATGATTTCTATTGGATTTCCATAAGTAATGATTTTATTATGCTTACGTATCATTTGGGTTTGACATTGTGATGGATTTTATGATATTAAGGTCAGGTACTCTATGATGCTATTGTAACACCCTGGAACTCCATGTTCTCATGTACCCATGTTTCAAGTCTCATTTGGTCAGGTTGGGATTGTGTCAGGATCTTGGAAGACTTCTAGTACTTATACAAGTTAAAGACTTCCCTACGAGTTGAGTTTTGGGTGTCAGTTCATGCAAGGGTCAACTTTAAATGAGAATAACTTTAAGCACACTTAGAACTGGATTATCCATTACAATGCAAATGAAAGCCCTTTGAATTACCTTTCCAACGTACTTGGTTTCAGCCTATTTGGAGGACAGATGAAGGAGTTATGATCGTTCTCGTGAGACCCTCCTGGGCAGTGATGTCTCAAAAGCACCTAGACGGGAAGTGAGGTATCGGATGAGGCGTATGGGATCTGTTCTGCAAGAAAAGACCATATTTTGTCTAAGGCATGGGGCACGGCCAGTGGCACGGGCCTTGTGGCTTGCCACTGACCGTGTGGCTGGTCGTGAAGTGTATGAAAGTGAGGAAGAATGGGCGTGGTAGGAATTTTGGCCAAGTGTGGTGCCACGGGCACCTTGACGGGCCATGCCACATCAGAAGGCTCAATAACTTGGGTGTGGGGTAGCCTGGCAACATTGTTTCTCTAAGAGTGGTTCAACGGACCACTACACTGACTGTGTAACATCACACGGCCGTGAAGTGGCCTATCAAAGTAATGTTGACGATAACTTTTCCCAAGTGTTCCAATTCAAATGTTTTTGTCTGAGTCCCATCTCACGGGCACTCCACATGACCCGTGGAGTGCCACACGACCAGTGAAGCCTTCAGTGGGGCAATACTTTGCCAATTTTTCCGTTGTTTCACTAATGGTGTTTTCGTAAATTTTATTTATTCTAATGATCTTTTTGCACTTCTAATGCTATCCTAACCTTCCCAAAAGACCTAAACTCTACTCCAAAGGATCAAACTCATTACTCTCATCTCAAATACACTCCAAAATTCTACTAAAAGTCTCCATGAAAACCCCAGTACAAAATTAAGGAAACTCAAGAAGAAGTTTTGGATTCCAATACCCACTTCCAAGTTCGAAGTATTTCACAACCCAATTTCAAGAAACTCAAACTCTAAGGTGTGTGTGTTTCAACCATTGGGTCCTTCCCCCCATGGTGACCAAGCCTCCTTTTTACATGAATTTCACATTTCTAAGTTGAATTACTTTTGTTTCTTACTTATTATGATTTTGACTATGAATTATATTGGAGTTTCATTAAAGTGTGATTGCTTAAGCATGTTTTGAGCTATGGATCTATAATCTACTTTGCGATTTGATGAGAGGGTATTACAAAGTGTTTGTGGGTGGTTTTACATTGATTTTTCTCGCATGATTTCACCCTTGAATTGCATAATTCTATACTAGCATTACACACTCGTCAAGTGTTTGATGAAATGTCCAATTAAGATTTTAAGAGTTGTTGAAGGCTTAATGCATGGCATATGAGATAACTGACTTCATGATGATTAAATTAAGGTACATATATATGTTTATTTCTTGAAAAGTATCTATAAATGTTGCAAGTTGACCACACCTTGTTGAGGTGGTATTTTACCTCAATCACTATGATAGAGGGTGTGATGTCCATTAACTATGTTTAGGGGTTGATACATTCACCACTATGATGGAGGGTGTGATATCCATTAACCATGTTGAGAGGTTAATACCTTGACCACTATGATGGAGGGTGTAATATCCATTAACCATGTTGAGGGGTTGATACCTTGACCACTATGATGGAGGGTGTGATGTTCATCAACCAGTTAAAGGGTTGATACCTTGACCACTATGATGGATGGTGTGATGTCCATCAACCAATAGAGGGGTTGATACCTTAATCACCATAGATTGTAGGGTGTGACAATCCATCGTAATATTGGTCTCTTCTTACATATTTTCTATGTTCTAAATAAGCATGTTTTACTTTTGGCATCATTCATGCATATCATATTGCTGCTATGCTATCTATTGCTTCTGATGTTGCATTTTGCCTATATTGCATATCTCTTCTTGCATTACATCCTACATACTTAGTACATTCAAACGTACTAACGCATACTCTATGCCTACATGATGTTACCATGTAGGAACTGCAGTCCCACTTGATCATCCTCCTCCTCTACTCGGATAGTACGATTTCTCTCAAAGCAAGTTGATGAGTCCTCAACTCCGAGGACATGTGTGTCTTGATTTTCATGTTGTGTATTGACTTTCGCTATGTTAGAAACTTATGACTATGAGGGTGAGCCCGGAGATTGTCGTAGGCCCCGCTCCTATCTATTTAATAGAGGTGGTTTTGGAATCTTTTGATATGTTAATGATATACTCTATTGGTTGTCATGTTTATATGGTATTGAAGTTATATCTTAGCCTCGTTTATCCTTTTTTATTATCTCATGATGTTGTTAAACTGCTTCCGTGACCAAGGATATGTCATAATATGCTAAGAGGCTTGTTTGCTGTTCTTTCGGGTTCCCTATTCATCGTGTCACGTCTAGGCCCTAGGCTTGGGTCGTGAAAAATTTGGTATCAGAGCACTAAGTTTTTCATGGTCCTCGTCATCCAACACACTGCGTCGACTATAGTCTTGTTCATGGTTGTGAAGTGCACCACGACAATGAGCAAGAGGCTATGAGACGTTCTAAGGAATGTTTTCCTTCTACTTACTCTATATCGTGCTATAGGAGTCAAGGTAAGGTTTTTCCCCCTAAAGGTTTTTTTTGCTATGCTATATCATGCCTAACACAAGAGGAAGACGCGCCTGCACACCTGAGGAACAACCTACTTATGAAGAGTTCTGTTATGCTCTTGCCATGGTAGCCTAAGCAATGACCAACCAAATCAACCAAGGGGCCCAAGACCCTCATGCTCCTACCCCGACATCTAAGGTAAGGGATTTTATGAGGATGAACCCACCGAAGTTCAATAGGTCTAAAGTGGATGAGGACCCTCAAGAATTTGTTGGTGAGGTGTACCAAGTGTTATCTATTATGGGGGTGACGTCAGAAGAGAAAGCGAAGTTGGCGGCTTACCAACTCAAAGGGGTAGCCATAATATGGTATACTTAATATAAGAAGGAGAAGGGGAACAACGATGTGATCCTTTGGGAGGAGTTTAAGGCGGCATTTCTCTAATGATTCTTACCTCTTGAGCTATAAGAGGCCAATATGATGGAATTCATGAATTTGAAGCAAGGGTCACTGAGTGTGAGGGCGTATGCCCTCAAGTTCAACAAACTCTCTAAATGTGCTCCCCAATTGGTGGTTGATCCAAGGTCTAAGATCAATAAGTTTGTGATGGGTGTATCCGTATTGGTGAATGAAGAATGTCATGCCACTATGTTGATAGGTGACATGGACTTGTCCCACCTCATGACGTATGCTGAATAATTAGAGGGGAAAAAGATGAGGAAGAAAAGCGTAAGGAGGCCAAGAGGGCCCGTTTCGAAGAAATGTTCCAAAGTCCCAAATGTGGGGGTGGTTTGGTGTCTTATACTAGGTGCCTAAGATGTGCGAGATGCCATGAAGGCCCATGCTTGAAGGGTACGAATGCTTGTAATGGCTGTGGGGAAATGGGTAATAAGGAAATTGAATGTCCTCGTAAATATAACAAGGGTAAAGGTTTTGATGTTGATAAAAGGGGTGCTCCAAGACGTAATCGGTTATATGCTCTTCAAAGGAGGCAAAAAGGGGACGAGCTGCCTGATGATTCTACCGGTATTTCAAAGGCTTTTATTGATTTTATTGTGCATGATTTGATGGTTCTAGGGTCACTATTACTTTCATTATTTCTTTTTTTTGCTAGTAAGATTTGGCTATATGAGTTTATTGTTGCTAGAAAGGCTTATAAGGGTTACTCTATGTTCTTATTGCATAGAGTTTTGTCTTGTGAACCTGCCTTGATGTGTTGGAGATCTTAGGGTGGTTTGGCTACATGCATATCATTAGGGTGGTTTGGCTAAATGTATATCATGTTTCCAAAGAGGGTAGAACCTATAAGGTTGTAATATGATGGTTAAGTATAGGCGATCTATTTGGTCAACTACAATGGGTTTGTCACTTCTCTAAGATTGATCTTCGGTTCAGGTTTTTTCCCCAAGTATGGATCATCTTACATGGTATCCCTAGGTGTCTTATCAGACTATGAGTAAGCATTTTGAGTCATGGTAGGATGTGTTGGTTGACTTATTCACCAGCTATGTTTATGGGTTTCGTGAGTAGGGTCTTAAAACCCTACCTTGTCATGCTTGTGGTGGTCTCTAGTGATGGAGTATTGACTTTTTTAGAGCGTGTAGATTATTTGAGGGTGATGTTTAGAATTTTGATGAATGTGGGGTCATTTGCTAATTATGGGAAGTAAGAATCTTTGGAGTGACAAAAAGCGGTGGTTGGAGAAGTTCACTGGTTGACTAGGTTGGGAATGATGTTAGGTGAAGTTGAGAATAGAGGTTCACTTACAAGGGGGTGATGGTGGTTTTAGGAACCAAGGTGGGCTAGCTGTGTATAAGGTTGACAATTAAGCCCAAGGTGTGAGGGTCCTTATAGGTAGTTGAGGAGAATTGGTAAGGTGGCCTACGAATTGGAGTTACTTATGGATATGGGTATGGTTCATCTGGTTCTTCATACATCTAGGTTTAGGAGATGTGTTGGTGACTCAAGTGCTATATACCTCTTTGAAGTTGTAGGTATTATGCAAAATAAGCTGGCTTAGCAGAAGGTCCCAGTGGAGATATTGGATGGATAGATGGGAAGGTTGCTTAATAAGGATATAGTGCTCGTCAAGGTCCTTTGGGAGAATTGTCAAGTTGAAATTATCACATGGAGAGCCAAGGCGGACATGCAAAAAATGATATCCATATCTCTTCCACTCTACTCAAGCCTAAAGTACTAATTTAAGTTCCCCTATGTGTTCTCAAGTCTTAAACTTCGACCCTTATGTCATTGCATGCACTCATGTTTCTATTGATAAGTTTATGGTGATTTTGATGTTCATGTTGACATTTTTTGAAAATCATGTTTAAGTACATTTGTCGCATCCATGCTAGGCTAAAATCTTCATGATTACTTTCCTTGTGTATGTTTCTTTGACATTCAGGGATGAATATTCCAAGGGGAGAGATATTGTGACACTCGGTGACTCTATACTCTTATGTACCCATTTTTTAAGTCCCATTTGGTCATGTTGGAAGTGTATTAGGGTTATGGGAGACTTCTAGTACCTAGACAAGTTCAAGAAGTCCCCACGGATTGAGTTCTGGGTGTCAATTCATGCAAGGGTCAACTATAAATAAGCTTAACTTTTAGCACACTTTGCATTGGATGTCCAACAACATGTTAAATTAAATCCATGTGAGTTAGCTTTCCAACGCACTTGGTTTCACCTCATTCAAAGGTCGTATGGAAGTATAGTGACCATTTTGTGAGATCTTCCTATGCAGTGATGTTACACTAGCACCTAGACCGGCAGTGAGGTGTTGGACGGGACGTATTGGCTCCCTTGAGCTGGAAAAGACCACTTTTTGTCTAAGACATGGGGCACAAATAGTGGCACGGACCGTGTGACTTGCCACTAATCGTGTGTCTGGTCGTGGACTTTGTGCAAGTGACAAAGAGCGGGCATGGGAGGAATATTTGCCAAGTATAGTGCCACGAGCATATTGACGGCTCGTGGCAGGTCAGATGGATCGTCAAGTTAGACTTGGCATGGCGTGGAAATAGTTTTTCTCTATGTTTAGTTCAACGGACCACTATACAAACCATGTAACTTCACACGGCCCGTGAAGTGGCCCGTTAAAGCGACGTTGATGATAACTTTTTCCCAAGTGTTCCGATTCCAATATTTTTGTCTAAGTCCCATCTCATGGGTACTCCACACGACCTGTTGAGTGCCACACGACTGGTGAATCCTTCAGTAGGGAAACACTTTGCCAATTTTTCCTCCGTTTCACTAATGGCATTTTCTCGTAAATTTTATTTATTCTAATAATCACTTTGGACTTCTAATGCTATCCTGACCTCCCCAATAAACCTAAACCTTATTCCAAAGGATCAAACTCATTACTCTCATCTCAGACACTCTAAAATTCTCTCAAGAGTCTTCATCAAAACCCCAATACAAATTAAAGGAAACTCAAGAACAAGTTTTGGATTCCAAAACCCACTTCTAAGCTCCAAGTCTTTCACAACCCAATTTCAAGAAACTCAAAGTCTAAGGTATATGGGTATCAACCATTGGGTCTTTTTAGCCATGGTTTCCAAGCCTCCCTTTTACATGTATTTCATATTTCCAAGTTGATATACTTATGAGTCTTACTTATTATGAATTTGACTATGAACTATATTGGGGTTTCATTAAAGCGTGATTGTTTAACTATGTTTTGAGCTATGGATCTATGATCTACTTTGAGGTTTGATGAGGGGTTTTAATTAACATTGATTGAGATCATTACCAAGTGTTGGTTTATGGTTTTACATTGATTTTTCTTGCATGATTTCACCCTTGAATTTCATGGTTTTATACTAGCATTACACACACCGCCAAATATTTGATGAAATGTCCAATCAAGGTTTCTTGAGTTGTTGAAGGCCTAATGCATGGCATATGAGATATGCGACTTTGTGATGATGAAAGTAAGGTACATATATGTGTTTATTTCTTGAAAAATATGTATAGTGTTACAGGTTGGCCACACATTGTTGAAGGGGTGCTTTGCCTCAACTATTATGACGGAGGGTGTGATGTCCATCAACCATGTTGAGGGGTTGATACCTTGACCACTATGATGGAGGGTGTGATGTCCATTGACCAAGTTGGGGCGTTGATACCTTGAACACTATGATGGAGGGTGTGATTGTAACAGCCCGGACCCACACGTGCATATATTGTCCGCTTTGCCAGCCATGGGTCGCCCATACGGCCATGGACCAGC
>JAPFFP010023993.1:0-39016 GCA_026153255.1 Solanum medicagineum
AGTGTATTGTGATGCTTCAGGAGTTGGCTTAGGGTGTGTACTGACACAGCATGGTAAGGTAATTGCTTATGCATCCAAACAACTATAACCACATAAGGAAAACTACCCAACACATGATCTTGAGCTGGCAGCGGTTGTGTTTGCTCTAAAAATATGGAGCCACTATTTGTATGGTTGATGAGAGATTGTATCTAATATTATTTACTTTAGCCCGTTTTACATACAGCACATTCCACGTACTAAGGCCCCTTTGGCGCTGCATCATTTTATGATGCAGATTCTGTAGACAGAGGACTTCAGTAGCCTAATCTTTGAGGTTCAGAGCTCAGTATTTCAAACCGCGGTGAGTCCTCCCCTGCCTTCAGAGGATGATTATTTCATTGACTTTATTTCAGTATTTTTTCTTTGGATGTAGTAGCCATGGCCTGTTATGGTACCTTCCTAGATGTTAGTCATAGAGGCTTCATAGACATAGACAGTTGATGGATGGTGTCCGAATTATTTATTTCCCGTTTCCTTTCATTTGAGACAATTTTTTCATATTATATTATGATAGCGATTGTGATGGTCCATTTGGGAACTAGTGGTACTCTCTAAGTGTTAGTTACGCTCAGGGTACCCTCTCGGGGCGTGACAAATTGGGGTGAAGGCAATAAATTGCTTCCAAGTTCCCAGTCAACATGTTATCCTATGTCCAAATTCCTGTCTCTAATAAGACATTAATTAACAAAATTTTGTCTTTCATATTAATTTAATTTGAAGAAGAAACATGTTGTCATTTTTTAATTTCCATTTTTATTGTATGTATTTCTATTTTTTCATAGACTATATTTTATTTTTCTTGTATCAAACAAATTATACATCTATAGCACTTTTGTTGTTTGTCGAAAGTTCATTTGATTAATCTTTGATTTGAAGTTAAATTGAATTAGATTAACTGATCAACAATTTTAAGTTATAATTTTGATTTTAAAAAATTATATAAAAAATATTGTAAATTTTAGACTTGTAATTTTTCTCATCAATATGACCAATGAGTCAACAAGATGAAAAAGAAAATTATGGAGACTATCTTAGTGTCTTCATCATGAGACCTAGCAACCTTAAATATGTCATCTGAAAAATTGAAACTAAAAATTATTTTTATTAAAAAAAAGTATTCATCTTTTAAACAAATTTAAGAAAAGTTGGGCAAATAAATTAAAATAAAGGGGGTAACATATTCGATGTAATCTCACAAGTGAAACCTAGAAGGAGATATTAGTGGTTCAGTTGGTTAGTTATGTAAGTTTTCACTTTAATGGTGAGGATTCTATTCCCTACCTTAATTGTACTCCTCCTCCATTTCTCCTTCCTCTACCCCCGACTTTAAAAAAAATTGGGGGACATGATAGTGTGTATTCAAATCTTACATCTACCTTGTGAAGACATTTAAGTAAGAAAATAAAAAAAATTCATACACTTTAATATAAACAAATCATTAGGTAAAGGATTTCAAATCAAGAGAAAATAAAGTTTATTCTCTTGCTTATCTTATAATTGTTTTTACTAGACAACAATCAACCAACACCATAACAATTCTTATAATTTTTCTACAAGGAAAAAATAAACCATCACTCAAAGATATCTACGATAAAAGGTGTTATAATTAGTCTCAAGTATATTTTCAAGCTCACTCTCTCTCATCAAATAAGAATCACGCCTTTTCAGCATCACAACCAACACTCCATTCATGCCTTGTGCTCTAGCATCTTCTGTCAAAATATTAATGTGAATCAAATATTATCTCAAATTGTCCAACTCTATGTAGATCTCACGCCTCCTGTCACCGTTACCATTAGACGATGATGCCATTTTTACATAAATTAATCGTTGAAGACACACAAAAAAAAGAGATTAGTGATAGTCAAACGACCTCTCTCTAACAATAATTCATAAAAACAGTAAATTAAAAAAAATTGGAATCAATATTTTTATTTTTTATAACAAACAAAAATACAATTCTTAGAAGCGATATATAGAGATTTGACCTGTATAGAAACAATAAACATGAAAAAATATAATAAGAAATAGGAAATACAATAAAATAACCTCAGTGAGGTGATGCTCAATTATATGTAAATATGATGAAACTAAAATAAAATGCCTTATATATTTATAAGGGGTGGCGATCCTATGAGAAAGATAAGTTCGATTGCATTAAATATAAGAATAAATTTATAAATGATCTATATTTATTAAGGATGTGATTAAAAATTTAATTTTTTTTAGTTAGTAAAAAATCAATAAATTTTTCTTGACCATGTAGTTTTTATGTTCCTCCTTTTTCTTTTCTTTTCACTTTTTTCCCATATCTAGTATCTTCTTCTTATGGGGCTTGATTTTTGAGATGAGAATTTTCTAAAAATAGCCTCTCTATCTCTGAGTTAGTGGAAAGGTCTACGTACATTTTACCCTCCCCAGACCCCACTTGTGGGATTCCACTGGGTATGTTGTTGTTGTTGTTGTTTTTGTTGTTAGTTTTTATGATCATATATTAAGTGAATCTATTTCAGGCTATTATTACTCAGCACAAACACAAGAAATCACCAATTTAGATATTATCACATTTTTTTGCACTAATTGTACAACTAACTTTATCTATTAGCACTTTCATTAACTTTGCAGTCACATACGTAATTCGAAAAGTAAATGATTAAAAATATATTTAATGTATTTTGATTTTTGAGTTTTATACTTGTGAGTTTTGTATATGATGTATCACCAACTATTTATTAAAATACGATAAAAATACATTAAAAATATTTATATTTTTTGATTTCTATACTTGAACTATTATACTGGTAAATTTTCAACCTTAACTATTACTAATTATTTATCAAATTACACACCTGAATCATTAGTTGTTCTCTTAAACTCACCATAGTTCAAATAGAAAGAGGAAACATTTGATAGTTGAGATGTGTTTTGATAGTTGGTGATAGTTCATGTAGGAAACTCATACAACTTATAGTTTACATAGTAAACTCAAAGGAGTGAAATACTTTAAATGTATTTTTGACCCTTCTCTAATATGAATATACATATCTTTATTTTGATGTGATAAATTTATGTAATTTTTACATATTCTTAGATATAAAAAATGTTGAGGATCTATCAAAAGTTTCAAACCCTACTTTATGATTCTATATTGAGTATGTTATTGTTGTTGTAGCTTGTAATTAGATAAAGAAAAATTACTCATGATAAAAAAGTATACATATAAGAGAAATTATTGTTTACTTGGCACAAACATTATATTGATGATTAATTCGAATATTTTACATTAACGTTGAAGGGGTTCTAGTCTAGGATGTGCGGGGAAAAGACTGGAATACCTTTATTTTTAAAACTAAATGTCGATTACTATGATAGAGCAAGTCCACAATGAGAACTTGTTCCATTGTAGTTCATTTATTGACGGAACACATAAAAGTTCAAAATATGCATTTTTATAAAATAAAGCATAAATTGCAATCATTGAGTGTATTTTATGCATATTTATGTAATCACACTTGTCCAATGCGTTTTATGAATATAATGCAAAAATAAACTATGATGGGGCAAGTCCAAGACGTGTATCTATCGCGTAACCTTTTGATTGTGCAATTTTGCTAAAAAAAAGTCATCTTTTGATCTAGTTTGTCTAAAATTCAGCTGAGACTGCTTTTTCACATAATTATTTTTGTCCTGATTGATGCTTCGGCTTCAAATTTATCAAAAGAATTTGGGATATGCGTTATACGAGCAATCTTTTGTCTAGGGGTATTTCAATAATTTTTAAGGTATAACATATTCCTTGTGATTAGTGACATTACACTTATTTTTCTTTCAATTTACTTCATAACAATTCTTTTTAACTTATTTCTTATTAATATAACAAATAACATTTAACTTTCTTTTGTAATATACTTCACTAAAGATCACACTTGTTTGCCAGGGAAACAACTTATTCATTATTATGGATATTTTTTATTCTTAGAGTCGTTCCATAGTCATTTATTTTGTTAGAGTCATGAATATTCTTTTGTCATCTTAGAAGTGTGATGAATTTTAAATTTCTCCCTATTGTTGGGGATGAGTTAGTATTATTGCTGGAAGAACAGACTGAAAATTTTTATGGTATTTTGATTTGAATAATTTGAAGTTGTGCTGTTGATTTCTGAGACAGGCTAAAATTATGGATAGGCTTGAAAACAGAGAAAACTCTGCCCGATTTTCTGCAAAATTCTAGTAAGGCTTTGGGATTCTTCCCCTTAGTGCCGATCTTATCCCAAAATTGGGTCATGACATTATCACTGCATAACCTTCATATTCATCTTTTCAATCTGTTAGTCGTGATATTAATTATTGGGCTAAAATAATTTTAAAAATTATTCTTAACAAAATATAATATTATTATATAATTTTTTTATGGGTCAAATTAAATCCATATTGTTCTTTAATAAGTCTTACACCGTTAAATTTTTCATACACTTTATATGTAGAGATTCTTTATATCTTTTTAACTATTAGACTTTAATTTATTCGCACGTCTAATATTTAGTCAAATAAAATATACCTAGATCTTTAATATTCATAAAAGACTATCTCTTTTATCTCAATATATACGGTACTTTTGGCTTTTCGCTATTCAAACTATGTGACTTCTGATCAACATTTCAAAATACTTTTTTATCATATTAGTTCTGCAACTTACAATATTTTTTTTATTTAACTTTAAATTAAAGATTATCCAAATGAACTTTCGAGAAACAACAAAAGTTCTACATATAATTTGCTTGATATAAGCAAATTAAAGTAGGTCAAAAGATAGAAATACATACAACGGAAATGGAAATTAAAACAAAAAAAAAAAAGACAACTAACATATTTCTTCTTCAAATTAAATTAAAATCAAAGACAAATATTTTATTAATATCTTATTAGAGAAAAACATTAATTAAAGTATCTAACAAGCTTTAGTACAATAACACTGAAAGCCAACATAGTAAAATTTACCCACTAAATTAACGTGAATAAAACTAAAAAGTGATCTCAAGAAAACCTATGCTGGAAATAATCCCTTTTCATGATGGATTATGTATATTAAATAAAAGGTATTAAATTAATACTTATTAGAAAAAAATGGATTTTTTTCATTTGCGTTATAAATAGGGATAACTTTAACAATCTTTTCTCAAGTTTAAACTGATATCATAAATTAGAAGAAGAATAGTTATCTCACATTAAATTTAAGAAGATCTATAATGTCATGACCCAAGCCTAGGGACCCAAATAAGGCTCTCAACATATCAACCACACATCCTTGGTCGTGGAAGCAAAGTAAACAACAAAAAGAGATAATAAAAAAGAGGAAAGGAGGACTAATGGAAGTCTTTGATATCATAAAAGCATAGAGAGTCAAGCTTATAGCATAAATACATCATAATATTTCCAACAACACCTCTAAACTTAGAATGAGTGGGGGCCAAGATACTTTTCGGACTCACCCTCATGATGTTAAATGTTCAACATAAAGAAGTTTTAGGAATATCAAGAGAAAATAGACAGTGTCCTCGAACTTGAGGACTCACCGAAGCTTATCTGCGTAGAATCTCACTAGCCACGTGGATGATGATCAAGAGGAGCTCCGGTCCCTACATGGTGATATCATGTAGGCATAAAATATGCATTAGTATGTTTGAATGTACTAAGTATTTAGGATGCAATGGAACAAGACATAAGCCAATATAGTCAAAATACATAATCATAGTCAACAGATAGCATAATATCAATATGACATGCATGATCAATGCTTGAAGTAAAACATGATTATAAATCAATCAACTAGTATAAATTAAAATACATATGGGAAGAGACCTCAACCGACAAAGAGTAAGACCAAGCAAGCTACAACTTGGAATCCCGATAATTACCCCTCATTGGAAAAGAGGTGGTCTACTTGCCAAAGTAAACTATACTTCACCTTACGGAAGCTTGTCCCATTTCGGAGAAGTAACCTTCTTTACAAAAACTCATCCCATTTCGAAAAAGATTTTATGAGAAACTTCGCGTTACTAGAGCTCGTCCCATTTGAGGAAGAATTTCAATAGAGAGTGCATTAAATGGATCTACTAGTAAAGCAAGGGTAAAATATACTCCTTTGTTGGCACATAGTTTGAGGAAAGAGAGAAAATCCTCCATCCATTAAGCCTAATCCCACAGAATAATTGAAATAATCATACTTTAGCAATTTGAAAGAAACATAGAAACATGACATGAGTGACTCTAAAACATCTTTGACCTCTAATAGTGACCCTAACTTTAAAACATAAGAATAGATCATCATCAAACATTACCCTTGCATTAACATCAAAAGGCTCACAATAGGCAAAATCTTTGAAAAAGGGCTTAATCCAGCATTTACAACATCATAGGCATTTTCATGAATTCAATACATCTTTTGAAAGCCCAAAATCATCATAAAGTCACTTGACTCATAAATCATGCAATAGATCATCGATAACTTTAAGAATCTTTGAAAAGGCATTTATCAAACACTTGGTGGATGTACAATGCTAGCCCAAAATCATGCAATTCAAGAGTGAAATAATATAAGAAAACTCAATGTATATCATCCCAATAACATATTGTAAAACCCTCATGTAAGTTACCTTGAAATCCATCATCAAATCTCATAATAGATCTTAATTTTATAACTCAAAGCATACATAGTCTCAATAGAAAAAATCAACTCATAGTATAAGCTTGAGATAGATAGACATGCACATTTAATCAGTATTTTATAAAACCCCAACATATCTCATGCTTGTAATCCATAATAAAAGATACCCATAGATAATACAACTTGAAAACATGCAATTTTCATAAAACAGGAAGATTGAGCTCTGTGGGTAAAAAGACCCAATGGATGAAACCCACATACCTCAAACTTGGGTTTTCTTGATGTAGACTTAAAGGAGACTTGAAGCTTGAATGGAGTGTTCAGATCTGGAATTAATCTTAGGACACTTGAATTTGGATGAAATATTTAGTTAAGTCTTGGAGAAGGTTTTGAGAGTGTCTTGAGTGACATAGTGTTGAAAAATGACTAAGTATAGGTGTTTTTATGCATAAATAGGGCATGGAGCCATGACGTCAATGCCTTAGGAAACAGGAAAAATAAGAAAGTCACAACACCGCTTCGTGATAGGCCCGCATTGTGGAGCCATCGTGGACAACTTCTGTCTCCGAAAATCTTGGGAATATCAATTTTCACTAGGGATCTTCTTAAATCCGGGTTATATCCATTTTCCACTCAAATTTGCCCCCCAATAAAGAATATGAAGTCGGATTTTTAATATCACGCACGAATTTTGAGACATATAGAAATTATTATTATGGGCATTCCTGAAGCACATTTTCGGGGGTGTTTCAATATCTCCCCCTTGGGAACATTCGTCCCTGAATGTCAAAGAAACGTACATAAGAGAAGTAATCGTGAAGATTCAAGAGCAATATGAATGCAGCAAATGCACTTAAACATCATTTTTCCAAAATCTCAACATGAATGTCAATATCACCATAAACTTGTTACCATGAACATGAATGTGTGCAAATGATATGAAGGCCGAAACTTAGGACTTGAAATCAGAGACAGGACTTAATTTGTTATCTTAAGCTTAAGTAGAAAGAAAGAGGTATAGATATTGCTTCTTCAAGTCTGCTTCGGCTTCCCATGTGGCACTTTACACTTGTTGATTCCTCTTAAGGACCTTGACGGATGCAACATCTTTGTTACTCAATATCTTCACTTGCCTATCCAATATCTGAATTGTGACCTCCTCATAGGTCAGATTACCTCCTACAATACCCACAATCTCTAAGGGCACTATAGCATTTGGATTACCAACACCTTTCCTCAACCTAGATACATGGAAGACCAGATGAACCATTTTTATTTCCATGGCAACTCCAATTCATATGCAACCTTACCAACTCTCCTTAAAGTTCTATAAGGACCCACACATCTTGGTCTTAATTTACCTTCCTTGCCAAATCGGACCACCACCCTTCATGGGTGAAACTTTCAAATAAGCCTAATCACCAGCCTTTAACTCAACATCTCTCCTCCTTACATCGGAACATGACCTTTGTCTACTTTGGGCCATCTTTAATCTTTACCTTATCAACTCACCTTCTTCAAAGATTTCATAACCAAATCTGGACCTAATAAGGCTTCACCAACCTTACCAAGATACCTCCTTGTAGTCTCTAATCATTCTCATGGAATCAGGAAGAATAGGATAGGATGAATTACGAGCCTCATCTAAAATCAACTTCCTCAAGTCATCAACATTATGCATACACAATTTAACTTGGTACCTAAGGGCAGCATCTCCCCCTTAGGAGAAAACCTCCACTTTACCATCCTTCACCAAGGTCTTTAACTCTAGCAAGGTGGGATCAAGATCTTGTCTTGTCTTCACCTCCTCAATCAAAGAAGAGTTAGAACCATCAACAACCACTAACCACCATTTTCAACCTCATCCAACCTAACCCCCAACCTACCCAACTGATGAACCTCTCTTGCCACCTCTTTGCCACTATCATCAACATGAGCTAGGCTAACCATAATCACTCTACTTAAGTTAAGATCTTTTGGGTGAACACATATTGGAGACTCTTGTGGTCGGTAAACATATCAACATGAACCCTGTACAAGTAGTGACGCCAAAGTTTCAAACTAAATACCGCGATAGCTAGTTCAAGATTATGGGTGGGATAATTCTTCTCATACACCTTAAGTTGTCTAGAGGCATACGTTATCACCTTACCTTTTTGTACCTAAACACACCCCGAACCAATTCTTGAGACATCACAATAAACAACATATCCTTCCAACACTTTTGGTAGAGCCAAGATAGGAGTGGAGACAAGGTTATCTTTCAAAGTTTGAAAACTCTTTTCACACTCGTTGATGTACACAAATTTCGCCTTCTTTTCTGTCAATTTAATCATAGGAGAAGCAATAGAGGAGAAACCATTTACAAACATCTGGTAATAACCCGCCAAACCTAAGAAGCTTCTAATGTCCGATGGAGTCAAAGGTCTAGGCCAATTTCTAATCACCTCTGTCCTCTTAGGATCCACCTTAATACCATCACTCAACACCACATGTCTTAAAAATGCAACCTCTTTCAACCAAAACTCATATTTTTCATATTTTATATACAACCTCTCTTCCCTCAAGATTTGCAACACCACCCTCAAGTGATCCACATGCTCTTCCTCACTATGGGAATAAATCGAGATATCATCAATAAAAACCACCATAAACAAATCCAGGTAGGGTTTAAAGACCCTATTCATGAGATCCATAAATATAGCCGGTGCACTAGTCAAGCCAAAAGACATAACCACAAACTCAAAGTGCCCATACCTAGTCTGGAAAGTCATCTTGGGAATGTCACATTCCCTTACTTTCACTTGTTGATACTCGGACCAAAGATCAATCTTAGAAAAGTGACTAGCCCATTGAAGTTGATTGAAAAGGTTGCCAATTCTTGGTATAGGGTACTTGTTCTTTATGGTGACTCTATTAAGTTACCGGTAATCAATGCACATTCTGAGAGAACCATCCTTTTACTTCAGAAAAACACCGGTGCACCACAAAGAGACTTACTAGGCTTTATTAAACCCTTCTCCAACCAATCCTTCAATGGCTTTTTCAACTCCTTCAACTCCACTGGGGCCATACGATAAGGGAGAATAGAAATGGGTTGAGTATCGAGAGGGAGGTCTATACCAAAATCTATTTCCCTTTTGGGAGGAACACCAGGAAGCTCATCAGGAAAGACATCAAAAAACTGATTAACCACTGAAATGGACTCAATAGGAAATACTTTGGACTCAACATCCCTAACCCTCATAAGATGATAGAGACAACCCTTAGAAATCAACTTTTGGGATTTAAGACAAGAAATAAATCTACCCTTGACCACCACATCAAAACTTTCCCACTCAAGGATGGGTTCATTAGGGAATTTGAGTTTAGCCGTATGAGTTCTACAATCAACAGAAGCATAATATGCATGCAACCAATCCTTCCCAAGAATGACATCAAAAACCACCTATCTAATTCAACAAAATCACAAGGCAAGATTTTATGCAAAAAGAACATGGAACAATTTCTATAGACTCTTCTAGCAACAATGGACTCACCAAATAGGGTAGACACTCTATAAAGTTCACACAACAATTCGGGAATAACATGAATCTTTTTGGAAACAAAAGGAGTAATAAAAGAAAGAGTGGCACCCGGGTCTATCAATGCATACACATCAAAATCATAAACCTCTAACATACTTGTGAAGCATTACTCCAAGTCTAGTGACCTATAGAGGGGTATGGTTGCTCACATCGAGCATCATCCTCACAGTCCTTAGTAGCCCATGGACAATGTCTGGACTCGGGATCCTTTGCACCATACTAAAAACATGCACTCGAATCGGCCAAACAATCTCTCGGATGGTGCTTCCCATACTTGTGGCATGGAGGAGAAGCCTGAACACCAACACCCTTACCCTTCCTTTGAGCATATCGACGATCAAAAATCTTGTGGCCTATCTTTCCACACCTATAGCATGCACCCATGTTCCTTAGACACATTCCATAATAATTTCTCCCACATTTTGGGCATCTAGGACGGGTCATCCAACCATTGCCATTGCGCCAAGCATATGGGAGCCTCCCTTTAATTTGCGCCCTTTTTCTCCCTTCCTTTGAGGCCATCGGGCGATCCCTCATCTTATGACCAACACCGCCACACTTGAACCAATCTGTAATTACCGCTAAGCACCTCCATTGATGCTTCTTGCCACACCCTTGACAAGTGGCAAAAAAGGTCCTAGTCTTTGGGCACTTGGGAACCGATAGTCTAGCAGAAGACAAAGCACCCTCAACTCGGGCTGTCTTGGCCCTTTTCTCCCTCCTCTTATCATTTGAGCTCTCGGGGGTGCCCACAGATTGGTTGAGTCGGGCAGTCATAGCCTTGGCGAATATCCATAGAGCCTTGCAAACCTCCACATTGGTAACGTTACCGTTCTGAAAAGCTTGAGATATATTCTAAAATGTAATGGTTAGGGATCAATAATAAGCCTTAGGGGACTTAGCTCTAATGTACTGTAACACCTTGTAAAATTACAGAAATACCCCTAAAATGTAATCGTGTCCATAACGCATTATCTAAAGCTCCGATAGGAAATCCAAGACCAGATGTGCTGTTAGCACAAAAAATCGAGTGGGGAAATGATCTCGATTCGACTTTAGAGCTACCGGGTCAAAAAATAGTTTTCGTTAATTCATGTAAAAACAATGTCGATCCACACCCCTGGCGCGACGCGGAGAAGGCACAGAGTGACACTTACTCTTTTTTTTCAATTTTTTGACAAGAACTTAAAACTCTGAAAATTCGCGAAAATGTACTGGTCCACGCCCCTAGCTCTTCATGGACCAGTGTACGAGTTTTAAAAAATTTTCCTTTAATTTGGGATGGGTCTTTTGGTCATTCTCCATCCTATCCTAGTCTTTAAACGTATTTTTAAAGTTGTTTTAGATTGATTAAGGGTTTCTGAAATTTATTTTTCTTAGGCGTATATACGAGAAACTTTGAGAGAGGAGGCAAGAAAGCTCTGAGAATTGAGGGTTTGTATCCAATTCTTGTAGCAGATTAGTACAATCTTCATCCCAAGTATGTAAAGGTTTCCCAGAACAAAAGATTATTCTCCCATGTGCCCTATGATTGAACTAGGTTGAATAGTTGAAGATGATGGGTCTTATCTGTGAAGTTCTTGAATGTTAACTTGAAAATTATCTTTAGTTTCTATATATATTCGTAAATTGATGATCATCATAACTTTAATTGTTTGTTTAACTGATTTATTGAGATATTATATAAACTATGCATGTTTAGTTGCTAAAGATTGCCTGAATGAACCTAGGGGTTGATGTCTAGAGCCTTGATTATGTGAGTGTGCTTGATTATTGTGATCCGGGCCCTAAGATGAATGTATTGATGGCTAAAATTGATGAGATCAGAGTCCTTAGTGCCCAAAATAAGACTGAAATTAACCTTGAAAGGATGATCCTATGCCTTGAGTTCATAGATGATAAGATGAGTTGATGGTTCTTGCCTGTAGAGGGTAGGTGATGGAAATTCTTTATTGATTGACAGTCTTATGAGCAAGTTGACTCATGGGAGGAGTATTGAGCACCAAAATGGGCAAAAGTGAGTCCTACTCGCACCATTAAATAGTGGCCAGCGTAGGAGAGGATTAAACTATAAAAGTAGATGTTTCCTTTGTCCCGCAGAGGACTTGATAGACTTTTGGATCTACCGATAGACTCATCCTTCACCTGGCAAGGTACTGGAAAGATGTGACAATGACATCGCTTCATTGTATTATCACCGGATCATAAGTGGTGGTTGTCGGTTAGTGAAACTATCAGATAGGTTTCATGTTGATAGTACTCTAATGTTGATGTGATAGTCTGAGTCTTGGCTGATGGTGATGTGATAGAGTCCTGTTCCTTATTTCGAGTCAAGATTGAGTGATTGAGGAGCTGATGTCATACTATATTGTCTTGCCTATGTTGTTTAATTTAGCCTGCTTTACATACAGTACATTCTACATACTAACACCCTTTTGGCACTGCATCGTGTTATGGTATAGATTCACTAGGCAGAGGACTTCAACAGACTAGTCGTTGAGGTTCACAGATTCCTAGACAGAGACTTGGTGAGTCCTCTCTTGCATTTGGAGGATGTCTTTATTTCCCTTTTTCATTCGTTTTGAGTTGTTTTATTGCATTGTGGTAGCCATGGCCTGTCAAGGTACCTTCTTAGACAGTAGTTATAGATTCTTCATAGACATAGACAAATGATGGTTGATGTTGGATTCTTTTCCCCCTTTTCTTTCTTTGACTGAGTTTATTTCTTTAAATTTTATTTCATGTGATGGACTTTAGACAGAGTCGATGAGTCTTTTAGTCCAATGATAGCTTGGAATATTCTTTAATATCTTCCGTTGATTTATGGATTGAATGAGTATGATAGGACTAGGTGCCTCGCTTGGTGGCTAGCAATAGTCTCCAAGTGCCAGTTACGCCTAAGGTATCCTCCTGGGGCGTGACAAACTTGGTATCAGAGCCTAGAGTTCGAGTGTTCTATGGAGTCTATGAAGCCGTGTCTAGTAGAGTATTGCTTATAGGTATGTTGTGCACCACACTTAATAAGCAGCAGGCTATAGGACATTAGGAAGTATTACCCTTCTTCTATGATCTGAATTTGTGCAATAGAGTCTAACTCTATGGAAATCCCATTTTAGTTCGTGCATTCCACGTTTGCAGATAATGCCGCCGAAGAGAACAACTGCTCAAAGAGATGCCTCAGCCCTTGCTGCTGAGAACGCCCAACCAGAGGTCCAGGTTCAGACAGAGGTAAGGAGACGGGGACGACATGCTAGGACTGCTGAGGTCCCACAAACACCCCCTGCACAGCCCCAGCAAGCTCCCAGCACCGAGGCAGAATTTAGGGGAGCCATCACAATGCTGACTCAGTTGGTGCCCTCCCAGCGTTACAGTCGGGGTCCTCAAGCTCCTAGTTCTAGCTGACAGGAGTCCTTAGTTGCAACTTGACTCAGAGATATGTTAAGGATGAACCCACCATTGTATACGGGGTCAGACCTGAATAATTTTATTGATAAAATATATAAGGTCCTGAAATCTATGCATGCTAATGAGATTGAGAGAGTTTATCTTGCCTCCTACCAGCTAAAGGATGTTTTTGCTAAAGTCTGGTACATCCAATGGGAGGATAGTAGAGGTGAGGATGCAGAGCTTGCAGAATGGGAAGAGTTTGAAGCTACTTTCCTTGGGCATTTCTTTCCTTAAGAGTTGAGGGAGGCGAAGGTTGATGAGTTCGTGAACTTGAAGTGAGGAAGGATAATAGTGAAGGAGTACAATCTTAAGTTTACTAAGCTGTCCAGGTATGCTTCGGAGATAGTCCAAGACATGAAAACCAGGATGAGGAAGTTTGTGTCTGGTCTGGGCAGACATGTGCAAAAGGAGTTCAAAGCAGCCTTGTTGATCCCTGGCATGGACATCTCCAGGATCATGGTGTATGCCCAATAGATAGAGGAGGACAAGAAAAGAAATAGAGAAGAGCATATGAATAGGAGGGAAAAATTAGCTGGGCATGAGCTTAGCCAGTAGAGGTAGAATAAGGGTGACAAGTCCTACTTTCAAAAGAGATCATCTCACCATGCACCTTCTGTAACGAGTGCGCCCATCCAGCTAAGCAGGTATGATCAAAAGTCTTATGGTTACTAGAATTTTAGGGCTCAGGGTGCCAATCTCAGGCTAGTGTGACCGAAGGTGCGAACGAAAAGCTACCTTATGACAAGCGTGGTAAGCTTCATATGGGTGAGTGCCGTGTGGGTAAGGATATGTGCTATTCATGTGGAGATACTATTCATCTCTAGTTTGAATGTCCGAAGAGGAGACGAGGTGAGGGGAGCAGCAATCCAAAATCCTTCGCAGCACCCCTAGCTGGCAATCAACAGAGGGGTACTACTACGGGCACAGAAGGCCGGACGAACCGTCTGTATGCTATGGGTAATTGACAGGATCAGGAGGCTACATCAGATGTTGTTATGGGTATGCTTCGGTTTTTTACTTTTGATTGTTAAACATTGCTTGACCCGGGTGCCACTTTGTCTTTTGTGACCCCTTATGTGGGTAGTAAATTTGGGATTCTCCTAGAGTATTTGCTTGAACCTTGTGTTGTTTCCACTTCTACTGGTGAGTCCATATTAGCTGAAAGAGTTTACAAGAATTTTATAGTATCCATTTATCATAAAGACACCTTAGCTGACTTGGTAGAATTGGAGATGGTTGATTTTGATGTGATACTTGGCATGGATTGGCTTCATGCCTGTTATGCTCATGTTGACTGTAGAACCTTAATTGTTAAGTTCCAATTTCCTAATAAGCCTGTTCTAGAGTGGAAAGGGAGTTCTGTCGCATCTAAGGGCAAGTTTATCTCTTATCTTAGAGCCAGAGAGTTGATCTCCAAGGGTTGTATTTACTACCTCATGCGAGTTAAATCTGACGATGTTGAATCCTCTACTCTTGAGTTAGTCCCGATAATGAATGAATTCGTTGAGATGTTTCCTGATGATCTACTTGGAGTCCTTCACGGCAGAGAGATTGACTTTGGAATTGATGTTCTTCCCGAGACTCAATTCATTTCAATTCCACCTTATAAAATGACCCCCGCTGAGTTGAAGAAATTGAAAGAACAATTAAAATACCTGTTAGAGAAAGGTTTCATAAGGCCTAGTATCTCTCCTTCGGTGCTCCTGTCTTATTCGTGCATAAGAAAGATGGGTCTCTCAGAATGTGCATAGACTAGCAGTAACTTAACAAGGTCATAATGAAGAATAAGTATCCTCTCCCTAGGATAGATGATCTATTTGACCAACTTTAGGGTGCTACTTGCTTCTCCAAGATAGACCTTAGATCGGGTTACCATCAGTTGAAAGTGAGGAAAAGTGGTGTTCTAAAGAAAGCCTTTAGGACACAGTATGGACATTTTGAGTCCTTAGTCATGTCCTTTGGGTCGAGTAATGCACCTGTAGCCTTCATGGATTTGATGAACAGGGTATTCGGACCATATCTTGATATGTTTGTGATTGCTTTCATTGATGATATCCTAGTGTATTCTAAGGATAAAGAAGAGCATGTTAATCATCTTAGAGTGGTTTTGCAAACTCTCAAAAACCATAAATTGTATGCAAAGTTCTCGAAGTATGAGTTTTGGGCTCAAGTTTGTGGCCTTCCTAGGCCATGTTGTTTCAGGGGATGGTGTTCGGGTGGATACCTAGAAGATTGAAATGGTTAAGAATTGGCCCAGACTGACCTCTCCGACAGAAATAAGAAGTTTCTTGGGACTGGCAGGCTATTATCGTAGATTTGTTGAGGGTTTCTCTTCTTTGTCAGCACCTTTGACCAAGCTAACTCAAAAGAAGGACAAGTTTCAGTGGTCGGATGAATGGGAGAAGAGTTGCCAAGAGTTGAAGACTAGACTGACTACAACACCAGTTCTGACTTTGGCTGATAGGACGGGAGATTTTGTGATATACTGTGATGCATCCAGAGTTGGACTGGGTTGTGTACTAATGTAGAGAGGGAAGGTGATAACTTATGCTTCCAGACAACTTAAGATCAATGGGAAGAACTATCTGACTCATGATCTTGAGTTGGCAGTGGTGGTATTCACACTTAAGATCTGGTATCATTATTTGTATGGAGTGCATGTGGACGTGTTCATTGACCACAAAAACTTGCAATATGTATTCAACTAGAAGGATTTCAACCTGCGACAGAGGAGATGGTTAGAGTTGCTCAAGGATTATGATATGAGCATCCTCTATCACCCAGGTAAGGCTAACATTGTTGCTGATGCTCTTAGCAGGTTGTCTATAGGTAGCAAGGCCCATGTGGAGGGAGGGAAGAAAGAATTGGCTAAGGAAGTTCATAGATTGGCTCGACTGGGAGTGCAACTTGAGGAGAACAATGAAGCCGAGGTCAATGTTCAGAGTGGGTCCACTTCATCTTTATTGTCAGAGGTGAAAGAAAAGAAAGACCAAGACCCTGTCTTATTCCAATTGAAGGAAGCGGTTCACAAGCAAAAGATGATGGTTTTCTCAAAAGGGGGAGATAGGATGTTAAGGTAACAGGGTAGATTGTGTGTGCCCGATGTTGATGGTGTTCGATAGAGGATCATGGCCGAAGCTCATAGCTCCAGCTATTCTATCCATCCTGGTTCCACAAAGATGTACCACGACTTGAGGGAAGTCTATTGGTGGAATGGAATGAAGAAGGACATCGTTGAATTCGTCTCTAAGTACCCCAATTGTCAACAAGTCAAGGTTGAACATCAGAGATTGTGTGGATTAGCGCAGAATTTTTAAATTCCTGAGTGAAAATGGGAAATGATCAACATGGATTTCATTATCGATCTACCAAGGTCGCGAAAGAGGCATGATTCGATATGGGTGATTGTGGATAGGATGACTAAATTAGCCTAATTGGTTGATATCAAAATAACTAATACGGCTTAGGAATATGCCCAGTTACACATTCATGAGATTGCATGGGGTTCCTATGTCAATTATCTCAGATAGAGGAGCTCTATTCACCTCTTAATTTTGGAGATCTTTTCAAAAGGGGTTGGGTACGAAAGTAAATCTGAGCATAACTTTTCACCCTCAAATAGATGGAAAGGAAGAGCACACCATTCAAACTTTGGAGGATATGTTGAGATCTTGCGTCATTGACTTCAAGGGTAATTGGAATTATCATCTGTCGTTGATTGAATTTGCATACAACAATAGCTACCATGCCATCATTCAGATGGCCTCTTATGAGGCATTGTATGGTAGGAGATGTAGTTCATCGATTGGCCGGTTGAAAGTTGGTGAAGTTGAATTGATTGGACCAGATCTTGTCCACCAGTCTATGGAGAAGGTGAAGGTCATCAGAGAAAGGATGAAGATATTGCAGAGTCGCCAGAAGTCTTATACGGATGTGAGGAGAAGAAACTTGGAGTTTGAGGTGGATGATTGGATGTACTTGAATTTGTCACCCATGAAGTGTGTCATGAGGTTTGGTAAGAAGGGAATGTTGAGTCCACTCTATATCAGACCATACCATATTGTGAGGAGGATTGGAAAGGTCACTTATGAGTTAGACCTGGCTTCCGAGTTAGATGGAGTCTACTTGGTGTTTCATGTTTCAATGCTGAAGAAGTGTTTGGGAGATCCTGCTTTGGCAATTCCTATTAAGAGTATGACAGTCAAGGTTAGCTTGTCCTATGAGGAAGTTCCACTTCAAATTCTTGACTGTCATGTTTGTAAGCTTAGGAATAAAGAGATAGCCTCTGCCAAAGTTCTATGGAGGAATCAATTCGTTGAGGAAACTACATAGGAAGCTGAGGAAGCAATGAAACTCAAATACCCACACCTATTCATGCCAAATGACGATGATGTTGAAAGTAATATCCCTATCCTTAATGCTATTGAAGTTCCTTTCCTCGAGTTGATGTGTTAATCCTATTCTTGAGTCTAAGATAGAAAGAGTGAAAGTGATGGTTAGTTGAGAGTTCGAGAGTTCTCGAGTGTGAAGTGAGATGAGTTTTGACTTACTCGTGCCTTTATTCGACCTTTACTCATCATTCGAGGATGAATCTTCCTAAGGAGGAGATGATGTTACACCCCATAAAATTATCGAAATGCCCCTAAAACGTAATCCTGTGCATAAGCGCATATTCCAAAGCTCCAATGGGAAATCTGAAATCGGATTTGCGATCAGCGCAAAAAATCAAATGAGAAAATAGTCTCGACCCGATTTAAGAGCAATTAGGTCAAAAAATAATTTTCACTAATTAATGTAAAAATAGTGTCGATCCACGCCTCTGGAGCAACTAATGGTCTGATGTTCACATCCAATAAAAAAGCGGTTGCTGTCAGCAATTAACCTAACCGAGGTTAGGGTCGAATCCACAGGGAATACAGGGCTTGACTACGAGAATTCACTATCAACCATTTCAAGTATTTATAACTAAAATCTCTAAATAGGGGGGGGGGGGTTGTGATTCAAGAACAAAGTAAAATAAACACTATACTACTATGCGGGAAAACACACAGTTTTAGGGACAACTTGGGAATTATGTTCCCCAAGGTTCGTTAACTCGATTAACCTGGATAACATAATTACAATTAGTGATTTGCATGCAGGATGGTAACTTAGGTTCTTCCAGCCCTCTTCTGAAGGTGAAGGTCGAATTTTACCATGGCGCTTGGTTGGCAACCATGGCGTGTCAACCAACCGTTACCTATTGTCCCAGTCAACCTCCCTTTAGTCAGGTTTAGTTGATTAGACGAGAACACATCAATCGAATCCTATCATCAATTACTCTAGTAGGCGGGGTTTGGTGTTGGCCACCACCAATCAACAATCATAACGAAGAGAAATAGACAAAACATGCAAAACCTGGATCATAGAAATGCACTAACCTAGGTTATCTCAAGTCAACTACCCATGGTTCCCACAACCCCAAGTTGTGGATGCTTAGCTACTCATGGCTAGGCAAAACCAACAAAAGTGCAAATCTAATACATGATTAAGAATTTTACCCAAAGCAGTGAAGGCTGAAGACACCACCAATTGCAAACCAAAAGCTTGATAGATTAACAATGAGTACAAGGAAAGATTTGCAATCCCCAAAAGTGGGTTTTCCCAGAGAAAATGATAAACTAAGCTAAACCCTAGAAAATTCTTTGAGAGTATATTCAAAGGTGATGTTCTCTTTTGAATTTCGACTCTCTCGTCCTTCTCTTTTCAAATAAAACATAACTTAAAGTATGTATAGTGCTTACAAAGTATCCCTAAAAATTATACATAAAAGACAGCTGGCAGCTAGTATGTCTCGCAGGTACAACTTGTAGGGTGACCTACAAGTCGTAATCGGGGTCTCGTATCAGGTTCTTTGCATCTTGGACTCAACTGATATGACCAACTGGTACGAGTCGTATCTTGGGCTATGACTTGTATGCTCCTCTCATAGTTTAGGCCTTCATTTGTTGATCCAAAATTTGGGCTCTTTGTTTCCTGCTACGAGTACATCTATTCGAGTCGTAATGAGACTTACGACTCATATGATGACCTCGTAGGTTTGACCTCCACTTAGCATATTTTTTATTTTTGGCCTTTGTTTCTTTCTATGATAATACCCTATGACTCGTAGCTTGGGCTACGACTCGTAGGTGAACTCTTTTGCCCTGTGCTTCAGCAAAATCTATAATTTTCCTCCAAAATCATGCCAACCTAACTTTTCTGCAAGAATAACACAAAAAACACATAAAACTAAAAAAATTCACATTATGAACTCACAAAATCCCTTGTTTTAGGCATCATATATGCTGTATTTTGGCAGCACATCAAAACCCTCAACTTAGAATTGTTGCTTGTCCTTAAGTGACAACTTAGACTATGCAAACAACGAGAATTACATAGCAGCTATACCAATGACACATACATAATTCACTCTAATCCAGGTACCCGACTATCATTTTCAAAACCAGATTGTAAAGCTACTAAGCATAACAAAAACATGATGATGAATCTGGCAACCCAACTATGATAAGCTAAGGAGCAGCAACCATCCATAATTACTAGTGTAGCCATATGCTAATCAAGTAGTGCAAATGCCCTGATAGAAAAGAAGTCCCACTTACACACTCAAAAAGCATTTAGAATTCAGGGACTAAGGAAGCATTCTCACTCTTACAATTGAAATTCATGCATAGTGACTAACACCATAGGCTTGCCCCTATACTTATCTTCTGGCTTGGTGACAAAGTGGATTAGGTCACTTTAGGACTTAAGGGCTTTTAACATGGGTTCAGGGGGCTTTGGTATGGCATTTTAGGAAAGTAGTGACTAAAAGTTATCCTTGAACCATGTTTACCGACACTTTTGCTTTTATAACCTAACCATTTTTATTAAATCGACCCTTATTCTCTTGTTTAAAACTTTTCTCGAGTGCTCTCTTTCTACTTTCAGCTGTGCCTTATTTCTAAACTCAATTCTTGCTATTTTTTCTCAACTCAAGGCACTTTTCTTTTCTTTTTCTTCACCCGACTCATGGTTTTTCATTTCTTTCTTTATTTCCCAACTAACCATATCATTGTTATTACTTTACCACAATAAAGGTCACCCTCAACTTAGACTTTTAGCCTGAGGTGAAGTACACAATATCTATTCCCCAAACCAGGGCCACAATTCGTATCCCCCCTAAAATTAGGCTTTTACCCTCAATTAAGGTTCACATTTTCAAGGATAGACCAGGGCCAATATCAAGGTATTTGATCAAACAAGGTTAAGCTAGTAAGGTGTCAAGAAAGAATGAGTACATGAGAAGCCCAAAAATTTGGAACAAGGGATTCACTTGCTCATTCAGTAGGTCATTTAGGCTAAAAGGTGGGTTCACCCAAAGAACAAAGGCTAAGATCCTTTTCAAATCAACCACATCACAAAACCTATTTCAGAGTAACAAGGCAAGTTCTAAGTCCATACATGATGTATGAATGCAGCAAAATAATCTTATAACACATATGGCATTGCACCCACAATCAAGCATAGACTCACAAGTCTTGCTTCAAGTCTCAGCTTACCTTCACACTATCAGCACAAACATTGCCAGATACTCAAAATACATGAATACTCAACAACTATAATCTCAAAATTTTGAGGGTACCTAATTTTTCAAATCATTCAAAAAGCATTTAAAGACTATGTATATGCCAACAGATAACACTACTGTGAATTTACATATTATCTACAATACCTAAACATGCCGGTTCAACAAAAAAATAGAAATCCACAAGGAAAAAGAATCACAGCAAGAAAACCTTAGGATCAAAAATAGGGGAAGTTATGGACTCAAGGCTACTCAGACTTCACCTTAATCCATAACTTCCTACACCCCACCAAAATAGAATACTCTGTCCTCGAAGTAAAGAAACCAAATGCGATAACATATATATATACATACATACATACATATATTAAAAACCAAAAACTAACATTCGAAATATAAGAAAAAACAACATCCAACATAAAAATATTTAAGCAAATCCAGAAACCAACATAATTAAAAGATTGTCTAATAAAAGGAACAAAGTATCCATAAAGTAAAGATAAAAACTGGGGTCAAAAGGGCCAAACATCAAGGTGCATCAAGCACCGATCTCTGGCTGGTCTGCAGGGTCCTGAGTCATGACCTCCTCCTCAGCTATCTGGGTCGCAGCCGTACGTGAACTACCCTCTCCAAGTGAATGTTGTTGCTCCGTATCTTCTATATGGCCGCCAAGAGGATCAACTCCTGCACCACCTTCTCTAGTATCGGCTTCTCCACCAGGGCTGCTGGTTCATTAGGTGGAGGCCTCTTCTGGCTCATCTCTAGGTCATCATGCTCAAGAGGCCTCTTCCCATGGGCATGCGGCAGGTTAGCTAACCAATCAAACACCACTTCGCCCGCCGGTGCCAACTCTGGGACTGCAACATGGGCTACTAACATCTGTAATAAGTCGGCCTTGAACTTAGACAACTCCTCAGTTACCACGCTCGTGTCAGCAGGCCTAGCGTCCACAAGCCTCTGCTGGTCTCTCGCCTCAAAAGCATCGATTCGGGCATCCACTATTCTAACTTTCTCATCAACCAATGCACAGGTCAATGCCTTCATCTTCTCCTCTGATTCTCTTACGGTCTAGCTGACCCAAGGTCTGCCTGTGCTGCTAAAGCCTGTAGCCTGGACTCCGTCGTAGCCACACTGGGTAATAGCGCCTGAAAAGCAACAACAGAGGTAATAGAATCATCCTTTAATATAGATGTTGCTGGTTCTGGAGTGCTGGAGGATGGCGTGGACTCAATCACAATAGCTAGTGAAGCCTCTGTAGCAACTAGAGTTGTGTCAGTGGTTGCTGTAGTCGAACTCTGAGTCTGAGGCTCTATTGGGAATGGATCTGGGATAGCCGAAGAAGCTGCACGAAGTAGGGCCACTGGGTTCCCATAAGCCTTTATTAGACTGGGATCCATAGTGCATGTGGCCTCGATATGCTGGTCCCGGTGGATGTCTATACGAACACCTACTGCACTGCATAATTGATGGATCAAAACAGGGAATGGCAGTGAGGTGTTTGTCTAGACGGTGGACTCATGGATTTGCTCAAATATAATCTAGGCCCAATCTATCTCATAATAGGCTAGAATGCTGGCTAATAACATAGATCGCTCTAAGATGATCACATTATCCGTGAAACTAAGCGGATACACCAACTGATAATGGACCACCAAACTTGGCCTGGAAAGAGAGGTGGGCCTTCACTATAGGATTTGCGTAGTTTGTAACCCACGTCGGTTCGAAATCGTCCTGATAAATCTGGCTGGCAATCTACTATAGAAGCTCTGTCCTAGCCCCGTGTCCTTCCCAGTCACCGCTCTCCCCATCTTGTCAATGCGTCTGTCATACTCTGCGGTAGACTGAGGCACTCTGTAAGTGGGCGCAAACTGGATCTGTCGAATAGTCTCCTTCGAAATAGGAACTTTCTCACCCTGGACTGGCACTACTCGTAAGCTCAGCTGCTAAATCGGCTTCTTGTTCTTCGGTAAACCTCGGCGGAGTGTAGCAAGATAGGTTGCATAAAACTCATGGACCACGTAAGGGGCATACTTGCCCAACTGCTGTGCAGTCTATCGTAGTCTATGTCTGTCTATCTCCTCATCTAATCCTGACACGTTATCTAACCCTGATTCGTTCAGTCTAGACTCTTCATGAAATTATCGCACTGGTTTGCTCTGTCCCTTGGGCTCTAACCCGTGGTCATATATCTCCTTCATACCTAGGACACACTATCTGCGGTTGGCTTGGGGCTATGAATGGACTTATTACTATTGGGTCTGGGAGGTGCTCTCAGATTCTGACTCTTACCCTGAGTGTGTGGGGCGTCATCTGTGGTAGGCTGCTCTCAGACCCGTCTCCATTAACCTATTGTTCCTCCTCTTTAGACTGGGAGGAACTGCTGACTTCAATAGGAGTCTGCATTGTACGTGTAGGGGTCCGAGGTATATTAGCTTTTGGGTCTATTCTGACCTTGTGAATTTCTAGGGACCCTCAGATCTCTCAGCCTTAGAAGATTCGTCAACCAACCTCCATTGAAATGTTTGGATTGCTCATTTATCCTTTAGAGGCATTGTATCTGCAAAACAACCATACGACCCATGTTAGCATCAAGATGTTTGATCAAACGAGTCACATAACATAGAACAAGAAACGTGAACACTTAAACATAAAAACAAAACAAAATAGAAGAAAAATCACTAATGTTGTTACAGGTGTACGGATATGAGGTGCAGTTACTACTCGTAGGGGGACTTAGAGTCATAGTCTAGCCTTTTTCTAGATACCATTTTAAGAACTCAGTTAGGCTTACAAATCCTTATTATGAGTCATAGCAAGTACTACAAGTCGTATGTGGGTCTCGTATGAGAAACATGAAGGAACCACAGGTGACTGGTGCTTGCTATGATGGACCACTACAACTTATAAGGGGGCCTACGAGTCGTAGGAGGATCTCATAGCTAAAAACAGAAGGCACCAGTAGTGCCTATTACTTTCCCGCACAAAGCATAAGCAAAACATTCACAACTAAAGAGTTGGCAATTATAAGAGCGATACATTATATTTGACACATAAATGGCCCTACAATGACATCAGAAAATTAAAACAACCATTATCCCTAAAAATCGAGATCAGTTTCACATTACATTAGGCAAAACCAAGGGCAATTTCATATCCAAACTCACACTTTTATCAATAAAACATTCCACTGAGATGCAAGAGCAATTCAAACACTTTCAATCAAGTTCAACAAGCTATGGCATATGAAACACACCCACATTTCTTAAATTCCAATTCCGAAGATAATTTCGACAATGGTGGGGAAACAATTAAGCACTACATTATATGGACCAACAATTTTCACAGTTACAACCACCTACTCAAGAACTTTGAACAACTTTTAACAAGGTTTGATTCATAGAACAATTTTCAAAGCATACAAACCCAAGGTTTCATGTCTAGGTCTACACATCACCACATGGGCATAAATACTCATCGTTCAAACAAGTATATGATAATACCAAGAATAAGCTCACCACAATAGTGCATTAAATTTAATGACGAAGCTTACTAATTAATAAAAGAATTTAACCAAAGCAAAGTAGACCGAAACCAAGCCAAAACCCTAAAAGATGGTGTCCTCGCTAGATTTCTCACCGAAAAATGACATGGGTAGCTGGAATTATGATTGGAATAGATAATAGGGAAAAGGTTTTGGGGATTTCGATGGAATTAGGGTGTAGAAATGGAAATGGGGGTCAAATTTTATTTTGACCCCCTTTTATAATAAACCGGGTCACCCTTTAAAAAATTCATAGATCGGGGCTACAAGACCCCGACTATGAGTCATAGGGTGTCCTACGAATTGTAGGTCGCGGTCTCGTAGCAGACCCAACACTTGTGAAAATTTAGAATCCATACCTGAGCACTACGAACCCCACTTACACTCATAGAAGACCCTACAAATTGTAAGGTTAGCTCGTAGCGTGTGTGCTAACTTTTGATACTCACTGTTTCCCTCTATGAGGCATGACTATGAGTTGTAGTAGTGATTATGACTCGTAGGCCTGCTTGTAGAGGCTGCTCCAAGTGCCATTTTCTCACATCTTCAGTCGTTCGATTTCCACTTACAAACCAAGTCTTCAAAACACAACAATCTTCAAAATATTACAACTTCCTCAATGTATTTCAACTTAATACAAACACCTTACCACTTAAGAATTCCAATAACCAAACACACTTAAAACAAACCAACAATTATAAAAAATGCTTGGGTTGCCTCCCAAGAAGCACCTTGTTTAACGTCGTGACTCGACTTTGTCATCATCCTTCATCATCAATTATCAAGGGTCCATACCTCACTCTTCAATTCATCCGGGTGTTTCATTGACTGGCGGATGTCGAACACTACTACTACATCATTGACCCTAAATCAAAGTTGACCTGAATCCATATTCATGAGGGCTATCCCAGTGGCCAGAAATGGTCTTCCCAAGATGATGGACACCTCGAAATCAACCTCACAATCAAGGATCACAAAGTCTGCGAGAAAGATGAATTTATCAACTTTAACAAGCATATCAAGAAGTATTCCCTCTGGATTTTTAATTGTTTGATATGCCATGAGCAGCTGCATTGTCGAGGTAGAAGTTCCAAGCCCAAGCTTTTTGAATATGACAAGAGGCATTAGATTGATGCTTACTCCTAAATCGCATAATGCTCTTGCGAATTTAACTTCACCAATAGTGCAAGGGATGGTGAATGCACTAGGGTCCCCTTGTTTTTGAATAAGGCATTTGGTCATGATTGCACTACATTGTTGGAGCTCCTATGAGAACTCTTGGCTCAAAGTGCATTTCTGTCACCAAATCCTTCTTGTACTTAGCGTACCCGGCCATCTTCTCCAAAAGCTTCTAGAAGAGGAATGTTGATGGATAATTGCTTCAACATCGAGCGAACGTGTTTGAATTTACCCTCCTCTTCCTCTTTCTTAGGCCTTTGAGGGAAAGAAAGAGGAGGCTTTGGAATTGACTTCAATTTTTTGTGCTCCCTTACTTCTTCTCTTTGCATCCCAACAATCTTTGGACCTTCTCCCTAACCACAACTTTACCACCAATACCCTTCTCATTAACTTCATCCATAATTACTGGTATAGAGGGATCTATGGTGCTTTTGCCACTCCAAGTCATGACTATTATGCAATCCCCTTCATTTTTAGGATTTTGAACCGTATTGCTTGGTAAGGTGCCCTTTTGGCATTGTTCAATTGTTAAGAAACTTTCCAAATTGTTGTTCTAGTTGCTTAATTGCCACCGAGTGAGACTCTATTTTTTGGTTGATACTTGAGATATTCGCTTTCATTCCCTTCAAGATCTCATCTTGGTGATCGGATTTCTTCAACAACTTGTCAAATATCTCTTCAAGCCTCGAAGTGCTTGGCACGACATCATGGTTATGGGGCGGCACATAAGGACCATTCCTATAACCATCTTTTCTACCCTATTCGGCATCCTTCACTCTATCTCTTTCATAGTAGCCACCTCGATTGTCTCTATACGCACCATCATGGTCGTAGTTCTGACCTTGATTCTCGGAGCCTTCCCTCCAATAGTACAAATTAGACCCTTGAGGATTATTTCGGAAACCCACCGCTTGATTACTCACAAAACAAGCATCTTCATCAAAGAATGGATTTTCATAGATAGGAGCCTTAAGAGGTTGGTGAGTGATCGCTTTGACACATACTTTGTTTTGCTTCAAGACCATGTCCATGCTTGTGCGAAGTTGAGCAAGTTGCTTCCTGATCTCTTCATTGACCTTTGCTTACTCAATGTTGGTGTTGACCGCACAAGAGGTTTTCATTGTACCTCGCTCTCGTTGACCCCATGTTCTATTAGTTTTAACCACTTGTTCCATCCTTGCAGCTATCAACGCAAAAGGTTGGTCAAGAAACATGCCTCTCATGATTGTGTCTGCGCAAGTTTGACTATTTTCATCAAGTGCCTGATAAAAAATCTTAACCAAAGCATCATCAACAATCTTGTGATCAGGGACTATCCTCAAGCATTTGGTAAATCTCTCCCATGTTGTTTTAATGGAGTCACCCGACAATTTCTCAAAGTTGTTTATTTGATCCTTGACCTTTAGCTTCTTAGATCTTGGGAAATATCTTTCAAGAAACACTCTTTGAAGCTTTTCCCAACTTGATATTGTACCCGGAGGAAGCTCAGACAACCACACAGCTGTATTCCCAATCAGTGACAATGGAAACACCCACAAACCAACGGCATCCAGAGAAAGATTTTGTTTCCCCATGGCACTCTTGCAAACAAACACCACATTATGGAGATGATGGTGGGATCCTCTAAGGGTAGCCCTGTAAATAATCCATGATTTTGGAGCATTTGAAGTAATCCACTCAATACCAAGAACTCAGCGTCTGCCAGTAGTGGAGGCAATACTATAGCACCAGTAACGTCGGTGGCCATAGGGTTCAAGCGATGTTGGTTCCAACCATAAGTATTTTCGTTGAAGTCCCTAAGTTGTGGCCTGTTATCCCTTGGTGGTGGATTCTCCTCTCTTCCCATATCAGCATTCATATTCATTTCCTTGTCAACCGCGATATCCTCATTCACTTGAGCCATTCTTCTAAAGAGTCAGTGGATCTCTAAATTGATCGGAGCAAATAGATTTTCTTAGCTCCTTGTATTGGGCATACAACCTAGTACACCCTGCAATTAAAATCAAACAACAAAAACAAAAGTAAAAGAGAGTGTAGAAACTAAAACTAGAACTAACTAATAATGAAATCAAGTCAAAACCTAGCCATATTCCTGGCAATGGAACCATAATTTTTGATGGTCTGCTATTCACGTTCCAATAAGAAAGTGGTCACTGTTAGGAGTTAACCTAACCAAGGTTAGGGTCAAATCCACAGGGAATACAAGGCTTAACTACGAGAATTCAACATCAATCATTTCAAGTATTTATAACTAAAATCTCTAAATTGGAGGGGGGTTGTGATTCAAGAACAAAGTAAAATCAACACTATACGATGATGCAGGAAAAAACACTCAATTTTAGGAACAACTTGGGAATTGTGTTCCCCATGGTTTGTTAACTTGATTAACCTAGATATAATAACTACAATTAGAGATTCGCATGCAGGACGGTAACTTAGGTTCTTCCAGCCCTCTTCTGAAGGTGAAGGTGGAATTTCACCATGGCACTTGGTTGGCAACCATGGAGTGCCAGCTGACCGTTACCTATTGTCCCAGTCAACCTCCCCTTAGTCAGGTTTTGTTGATTAGACGAGAACACATCAATCGAATCCTTTCATCCGTTTCTTTTTTCCTATTTGTCACTACCTTGGTCAGGATCGTGATAGTAGGCGGGATTTTGTGTTGGCCGCCACCAAACAATAATCATAATGAAGAGAAATAGACAATACATGCAAAACCCCGATCATAGAAATGCACTAACCTAGGTCATCTCAAGTCAACTACTCATAGTTCTCACAACCCCAAGTTGTGGGTGCTTAGCTACTCATGGCTAAGGCAAAACCAACAAAAATGCAAATATAATACATTATTGAGAATTAAACCCAAAGCAATGAAGGTTGAAGACACCACCAATTGCAAACCAAAATCTTGATAGATTGATAATGAGTACAAGGCAAGATTTGCAATCTCTAAAAGTGGGTTTTCGTAGAGAAAATGATAAACTAAGCTAAAACCCTAGAAAATTCTTTGAGAGTATATTCAAAGATGATGTTCTCTTCCGAATTTCGACTTTCTCCTACTTCTCTTTTCTAATAAAACCTAACTTAAAGTATTTATCGTGCTTACAAAGTAACCCTAAAAATTACACAAAAAAGACAGCTGAATAAGTTTATGCGTTTTGCATGATTATTCTTTAAAGATTTGTTTGTCAGGCATAATATTCTTCAAACTTGTTGAAACTGAATCTACAATCTCAAACTCTTTTCCATCTTTAATTTTTTTTTCTAGTTATTTATTTCCCATTGATAACATGATGCTCCAGATTGCTCCATTTGCTAGGAATTGGTTATCAACAATAATAACAGATCCATTGTGAAGTTAAAGTGTGGATATGTTCTTCATTTAGGTATGCAGCTTAAATAGTAGCTTTAGCCATGTCGAGTAGCTAAGATATATATATTGTTATATTTCATTTGTGTGTATTGTTTCACTACTAGCTTAGTTGCTTAGTGAATTAGTTTAGTCCATTGTTCTCCAAAGCCTAGTTTCTTGAGAATACTATTCAAGTATTCCCAAAACACTCAACTATATACTTTTCTCACGAAGACTTTAACTACCACATCGCCACCCTTGTTAGTTTTGCTGATATCACTAATGATTTTTTAAGCTAATAGGATGTATTTAAAGATTAATCTCCCTTTTATTAACCCACACTGATTTTTAGAAATAATCATGGGAAAGATACTAGAGATTATGGTGTTCAGATTTTGGAAGACAGATTGTAAAGGCTTATAGTCTAATATTTGAAAAGCTTCAAGGAAGATTAATCTTATAATGACTTCAAAGGTCATTTTTGGCATTATCAACAAAATTACCATTTTCCCCTTCTCCGAAACATTTCTAGTTGAGCCTAAAAGTCAAATTAGCTTTACGTTAGCGGACCTACAGGTCGGGACGGGGCTCTGCGCTCTTTCTTTTTGTATGGGACGATACCGGGGAGAGAGGAGAATGCGTCGAGGCGGCGAGCAAGACAACTACATTTTGGCTTTTCCCTCCATGAGATGAGCCCAGTGCATTTCCTCTTGACTTCGAGTATTCGACGTTCCATCCACTTTTTTCTCTGCCACCTTCGTGGCTTTTTTGAAAACTATAATGACCTCAAAGGTCATCTTTGGTATTCTAGGCAAAATTACCAATTTACCTTTCCCGAGAATTCCCTTGGGTCATTTTTTAGTTGAGTCTAAAAGTCAAATTTCGAAAAACTTGTAAAAAAATTGGTGTTTTGCTAAAGAAAGAGTTTTTAAAGGCTTAAAGTTGGAGATTTCAAATTTGTAGGGTCGTCTTTTGTTTTGAGTATCAAAATGCAATTTCGTCGATTCCATTAGCTATGGAATGCAAAATTTGGTCAAGGAGGACATGTGGAACTGAATATAGAGTTAAAATAAAGATTTTGGACCAAAAGTTGCATTGTCAGTTTATTCTGGATCATAGTTTGAGTTTGGTCAACATTCAGAGTTCAGAAGCTCTAATTAAAATTCTAACAGTTCCAGTGGTTCCAGGCGTTGAAACTAATGCTAGAAATATTCTCGTTGTAATTTTTAGAGTTTTTTAGGGTAGTTAGATATTCTGAATTGTAACTAGTTTTTTTGAGTTTTATTGGACTTGAAGCCAAGGAAGCCTTAAACTCAAATTCTGATGATTCCATTGAGTCCAGAACGTCATTTTTGGAAGGATTCTCTGTTTGGTTTGTGTTCGTGGGATTCTAGATGAATCTTGAAGGTTCGTTTTGAGATTTCCTATAGCTAGTTTTGCTGATATCTGGTGCAGCCACCTATGTACTCCGTGTTTGCGGGATTACCCTCTATGTTCGCGAAGTGTAGTGTCTCTTGACCTTCACATTCGCGGAGATGGTCTTTGCATTCGCAGACTGTATGTCGTTCCTTCTCTGTGTTCAAGAATAGGTACTTTGTGTTTGTGGTTGATCCGCATTTGCAGAGCAATTAAAGCCTAAAACAATGCTATATTTTAAATAGCAGGTTTTGTCATTTTCCACCATTTTCAACACTGTAAGTTCAACTTTTCAGAGAAATCTCAAGGAAAGATCCTTGGGTAATGTTTTTCTAACCTATGTTTATAATTCTCATTGATTAAATTGTGTTTTTAACTTAGAAATTGGGGTTTTCTAAACCGTCTTTGATTTCTAATAGTGAATTAAAGATTGTGACCTCACTTTAAATCTGTTTTTGAAATGGTTTTCACCGTTGACATCCTTATTATTTGACAAACATTTTCATGTTTTATTTTTAGATTTCGAGCACTTTTTTGGCATGGTATTTTTGACCAATTTACCCTTTTCGTCCAGATTTCTTGATTTTGGTATCATTAGATTTGTAATGTGATTGTGATTGTGATCTATATTTGACTTGATAACAGTGATTTTGAGTATCGTAGAAAGGAAAAGGACGATTTTGGTTTGACTTAAGACTTTTACTAAGGCAAATAGACTTTTAATCTTTTGTTAAGTATAATTGAACCTCTATGTGTGTGGATTTTTGGTGAAATGTTGCATGAAATGTGTTAGGATTGTACCTTCAAAGGCTTTGATCATGTGATATCCGATTAGGCATTAGTAAATATTGTAAACTCTTATCTTGTAAATCAAATGTGGATTCCTGTTAATTGTGGAGATTGTAAAATTACTTGATGTTGATATTGAAAATTATGTTGTGAATACTTAAGGACTTTTGAATTATTTGGAATTTATTGTTGAGTTAAATGATTCATATGGACATCATGCATATTCTTACTCTCTTAAACATGATTATTGATGTCCTGTCAAAATACGTCCTTTTGATGCTTAAAACTTGAAATTTTATGTGTTCTTAAAGGGATGTTAGTAGGTTTTATGTGTTTTTATGTTTGTTTTGTAGGGTTGGCACTATTTTTGGGCAAAGTGTGTAGAAGTTGTTGAAAGTGAAGTTCCACAAGACCCTTTATGGGCCATAGAGTATTTTACGAGTCGTAAGAAAGGTTTTGTGAACAATTCCAGTTAAGGGTGCATTTATGAAGTTGAGTCTACGAACATGAAGATAAGATGTAAGAGACCTTACGAGTCATTGATTTGGTATCGTGCCCTAAGGATCAGAAGGTGGGGACTTGCTGAAAGTCCATCAGACGAAACCCCCTGCAGGCCGTATAACTTTATACGGGCCGTAGAGGGGTGTCATAGAAGATAGTTCCAGAATTGAAGCAAAAGTCCACAAAAGCCCGATCACGAACCGTAGACTGTTATATGGCTCGTATAGTATCTTGTGGAGCCTACCAACCCAATTATCCTATTTCATTTTAGTTTTATATTTTAAACACTATAAATAGGTTTTTTAGGATATTTTTCAAGGGGGAACCATAGAGATACAATAGAAGAACGTGGTAAAGCTTGAGAACCACTTGTAAAAATTTATTTCATCTTTCAATTCCAATCTTTTGATTCTTATAAAAGAGTTGGATTATTTATGCTTAATTCTCTTGTGTAAGTGCTCAATTATGCTATTCAAATTCATAAGTCTTGCATTTACACATGTCATGAGTAGCTAAATCCACAACTAGGGTTGTGGGAACCATAAAGAACTTACAAGGTAAAACCAGATAATTTGTAAATCTTAAAAAGTGTGCATGCACGTATTAGTTAATTCTCTTCGTATTGAATGCTTTCTAGTAGTGGCCAACATTAGAACCTGCCTAGTATTGTTGACTGGACCAAGGTAGTAATGAATAAGAAAAGAGATTAATTAATAGGACTCTATTGATGTTTCTCGTCTAATCAAATGAACTAGGCCAAGGAGAGGTTGTACTGGACCAATAGGTAAGGGTTAGTAATGTCACACTGTGGGGATGAACCAAATCACATAGTGAAATTCGCCTCTCACTTGGGACAAAGGGTTTGATGAACTTAACTTACCGTTCTGCATGCTACACATCGGAAAAGAATTTGATTACCTGGTAATATTGAGTTAAAACATCACGGGGAACACAATACCTTAGTTACTCTCCATACTGGTTTAACACTTGTCTTAGCTTAGAATTACTTTTCATAACCCCCCTTCTAGGGGGAGATAATTTGGTTAACCAACCTGAATTGCAATTGAATTCTTCTAAGTCTACCATATTCCCTGCGGGTTCGACCTTATCTTGGTTAGGTTCTATATCTTGATAACAATCTCTTTAACCTAAAAAATAAGATGTAGTTTGGGAGACATCAATTATTGTGCTATGGTTACACACTTTGCTTGATGTACCATTGATGATAAAAAGCTGAAAGAAATGGTTCGTCAAGAAAAAGTAAAGAAAAGAAAAGAAAAGTTGAAGGAAAATGGATTTTGCTAAAAGAAAGAAAAGAAATGAAAAGCTGAAGGGAAATAGTTCCGGCTAGATATGAAAGTAAATGCCGAAGAAAAATGGCTCTGGTGGATACATGGTCCATGCGAGGCCCCCATGGGTTCTGTTTTGATATGATCAGCTGATGTGTGTCATAGGATAGATATGCATCATGATTATTTGACATTGCATCATATTACTTACCTTTCCTAGTATTCACTCTATTTCATATCATCCCTTCTTTATGATATTGTATGTACTACGTGTTATGGAAGATTGCCTTGAACTTGTAAGTGCATAAGATAGAAGTTATGAAAATACTATAATAAATATTGATGACTTAGCATGGTAAATTGAGAAGACTTGATTTTGTAATGAACCAAGCAAGAGCCCTAAATGGCCAGGCAGGGCTGAAGGACGCCTTATAGGAATTTACGGGCTAAGGAACAGAAAACAAGCGATTTTGGTAATTTTCTATGGGTGTTAGCCCACAGAATCTGGTGCTACCGAGGGCTCTAGCACAACTTTCTCAAAAAATCATATTAGTCGGTCCGTAACGAGCCCAACAAGAGCATGGTTGGCCTGCCAAGGCTGGAGGACACCTGGTTAGTTTTTATGAGCCAAGGAACAGGAAACAAGCAATTTTACCAGTTTAATATGGGTGTTAGCGTAGGGAATCTGGTGCTGCTAGGGGCTCCGGTGCAACTTTCCTGAAAAATCATATGAGTAGATTTGTAATAAGTCCGGCAAGAGCCCAGGTGTCATGACAGCATCAGAGGATGCTGATAGCATTTTATAGGCCAAAAAACAGGAAGCATGTGATTTCAGTAGTTTATTGAGAGTGTTAGCCCACAGAATCTGGCGTTGCCAGGGGCTCTAGTGTAACTTTCTTGAAAAATAATATGAGTGGTCCATAATGAGCTCGTCAAGATCCCTAGGTGGCCCAATAGGGCTGGAGGATGCCTGGTAGGATTTTATGAGCCAAGGAACGGGAAACATGTGATTTCAACAGTTTTCTGTGGGTGTAGCCTACACAATCTGGCGCCGTTGAAGCTCCAGCGTAACTTACTCAAAAAAACATATAAGTAGGTCTGTAACGATCCTGGTAAGAGCCCCAGGTTTCCTGATATGGCCGGAGGATGCCTGGTAGAATTTTATAGGAGAAAGAACACGAAACAGACGATTTTGACAGTTTTTTGTGGATGTTAGCCCACGGAATTTAGCACTGTCGAGGGCTGCAGCATAAATTTTTCAAAAAATTATATGAATGGGCCTGTAATAAGCCTAGCAAGAGCCCCATGTAGCATGACTGTGCCGGAGGATGCCTGGTAGGATTTTATGTGCCAAGGAACAGAAAACATGCGATTTTGGTAGTTTTTTGTAAGTGTGTGTCCACGGAATGTGGCGCTGCCGGGAGCTGCGACATAACTTTTTCAAAATATTATACAATTGGTTCCATAATAAGCTCTACAAGAGTCCTAGTTGGCCCGATGGTGCCGAAGGACACTTGGTAGGATTTTATGGGCCAAGGAATAAGAAACAGGCAATTTCAAAAATTTTCTTTGGGTGTCAGCCCATGGAACCTGGCGCTGCCGGGGGATCCAATGCAACATTCTTGAAAAATCATATGAGTGGGTCTATAATGAGCTTGGAAAGAGCCTTAGGTGGCCTGGTGGGACCAAAAGATGCCTAGTAGGATTTTATGGGCTAAGGAACAGGAAATAGGAAATTTCGACAGTTTTCTATGGGGGTAAGCCCACGACATATGGCGCTGCCAAGGGATCCGACGCAACTTTCCCAAAAAAACATACGATTGGGTTCGTAACGAGCCTAGGAGGAGCCCCAGGTGGCCCGACAGGGCTAGAGGTGAAACGACCCTAAAAAATGCTCGAAAATATACCTCGAAAACACTCAGAATCATAATTTCCATATATCTCAAAATTCATATACTTTTTGGAAAATCCGACTTTATATTCTCATTCAGTAGGCACAATTGAGTGGGGGATGGATTTAACCCGAATTTTAGAGAAACCATAGCAAAGTCAAATTTTTCAAAGTGGACAAAATTACAGTGTCCAGGCGCGCCCCTAGTGCGACGCGCCAGGGACGCGGAAGGCCTCATTTTTTTGGTCAATTTTTGGTGATCCGGTCTAAGGCTTTTGGATCTTGAGCTTAAGCCTTCCCATATGTGAAAGTACCTATACTTAGCCTTATTTCACTCTCATATCATACAAAACATTTCTTACTTCTCTCTCAAACACTCAGGCAAATATTTCACCCAATTCAAGTGTCCTAAACTCACTTTCGGATCTCAAAAAACTCATTCAAGCTTCAAGCTCTCATCCAAATCTAAGTCAAGCTTATTTATATCATTTAAGACCATCGTGGGTCCCCTACATCAAGCCAAGTTTAAAGGAATTTCCATTGGCTAAGTTTTGCACAAGTACTGGTAGGAGGATTAACTTTAAAGGAGCATATCTCTTAGCACACAAAGAACTAGTTGCCCATGACAAACCAAATCAAATCTCTTTGAATTAGCTTTCCAACACACTTGGTTTCACGTTAGTTAGAGTTCAGATGAAAAAGTTATGTCTGTTTTCATAGAACTTGTATATGCAGACGAGTTTTTGCCAAATTCCGTATCATTAATGGCTTTCGTTAAATTTACCATTTCTATTGATATTTTGGGAATTCATACGCTATCCTAACACCTCCTAAAGACTTAACCCTATTCCTAAAGAACAAATTCACTTCTAATTGGAATGCACTCTCAAATTCTCTCAAGAGCCTCCATCAAAACCCCAACACAAATTCAAGGAAACTCAAGAGCAAGCTTTGGAATCCAAGACCCACTTCCAAACTTCAATTCCTTCTCAACTCAATTTCAAGAAATTCAAGGTCTAAGGTATGTGGGTTTCATCCATTGCTACCTTTTACCCATGGAGTCCAACCATTCCTTCTCATGAAAATTGCATGTTTTCAAGTTGTATTACTTATGGGTATTACTTAATATGAATTATGATTGCTAATTAGGTTGGGTTTTTAATGAAATGTTGATTAGAAACACATGTCTACCTATTTCAAGATTATACTATGAGATGGTTTGTCTATTGTGACTATGCATGTTTTGGGGTATTAAACTATGGACTATTATGAGATTTGATGAAGGATTTCAATGTATATTGCATGATGGTATTACCAAGTGTTGGTGGGATATTTTGCTTCAAGATTTCTTGTATGAGTTCACTCTTGAACTGCATGGTTTTAAACTAGCATTACACACCCACCAAGTATTTGATAAAATGCCCTTTCAAGGATTCTGTAAGTTCTTATGATCTATTGGTCGATTTATGATTCAGGTAACTCTATGATGATTTTGGGCTTTCTAAAGATGTATTTAAGTCATGAAAATGTTGATGATGTTGTAGGGCCGAATTAAGACCATTTTCTCAAAGCTTTCACCTCTTGTGATCCTCTGATGTTGATGTTAATGCATGGGTGATATTGGTGGTGACCCATTCTTATGATTGATTATTAGGCTCACCATTTGAGGTCAATGATGTTAAGAGCTACTCGAGCCATGTCTCTATGTTTATTGCAAGTTAATATGATTATTTTATATATTTCATGGAATTAGACTTAGCACCGAGTGGACTAGAGGCGAGTCCCCAAGTCCCAAAACTACGTGCCACCATAGGTGAAGGGCTTAGAGGTGAGTCTCCAAATCCCTAAGAGGCGAGTACCATAAATATGAGGGCTTGAGGCGAGTACCTGAGTTCTGGCTTGAGCCGAGTACCCGAGTCCAAGAACTAGAGGCGAGTACCCAGTTCATATAAGGCTTAGTGGATCCACTTAGTCATTAAGAGGTTCACCTTGGCAAGTAACTTCCCCCCTTTCCTTTGGTGTAGGCTTGACATCGAGATTCCAAATTGTATCTTGTTTGGTCTTATTTTATGTCGATTGAGGTTTCTTCCCACGCTTATATATTATGTTCTATGTAAGACGAATGATTTTCAAAGCATGATTTACTTAAGCATTGATCATACATGCCATATTGTTATTATGCTCTCTATCGCTTATCATATGCATTTTGACTATGTTGCCTATCTCGTGTTGCATTACATCCTACATACTTAGTACATTCAAACGTACTAACACATACTTTATGCATACATGATGTAACCATGTTGGAACCAGAGCTCCTGTTGATTTTCCTCATGGCTAGACGAATTGTTCAAGTTAGCTTTTGGTGAGTCCTCATGTCCGGGGACAATATCTATCTTCTTTCATGTGTATGTTTAGACTACATCTTATATATTTTGGTAATACTTATGACTATGAGGGTGAGCCCAGTTGCTTGTCTTGGCCCCCGTTAAGTTCTATGTCTAAAGGTGTTGGTGGACAAGTTATGTATTATGCTTGAGCTTTGACTCATTTATATTATTCAAGTGTTTAACTCTTTCCCTTAGTCTCACTTTCCGTTGTTTATATTTCTTATGTTGTCTTATCTTACTTTTGTGACCAAGGATGTGTGTATAATATGCTAAGAGGCTTGTTTGGGATTCCTTCGAGTTTCCCGTTCGCCGGTCATGTCTAGGCCCTAGGCTTGGGTCGTGACAATGATGGTATCAGAACATTAGGTTGTTAGATCCTCTGAGTCCAACATACAACATCGATTAGAGTCTTATTCATGGCTGTATTGCACACCACAACTATGATTAGGAGGCTATGCTACGTGTTAGGAAAATTTTCCCTTCTTCAAGGTCTATGTCGTGCTTTAGAAGTGAGATATGGCTTTCCCCTCTAACGAATGTTCTTTGCTATTATAGTTGATCATGCCGCTTCAAAAGGGGAGGCAAATGAAGGCAAGTTGAAGGTTTTGATTTTGATGGATTCGAGTTTCGCTATTCCTTTCATTATTACTTTTGTTGGTTAGTGGGCTTCTTGTGTGCCCTGAGTTGTTATGTGAACCTTTGGTGTCTATCCACCTTGTTGAGTTTATTATTTTTGGAAAGTTCATAGGTATTGTTCCATGTTCATATTACATCAGGTCTTGCCTTGTGACTCCTTGGATTTAATGTAGTGGATTTTATGTTATGCTTGGGATGGAATAGTTGCACGCATGTTGTGTCTCATGGATGGTAGGACCCATAGAGTTAGATTCCGGCTCCCTAATGAACCCATCTTTGAGTGGGAGGTTGTCAAGTGGTAGCAAAAGAGGTAGGTCTATTTTTGTCTTCAGGTTCAATTAATCTCTAAGGGTTGCCCCATGTTCTTTTTGCATAGAAGTCTTGTTTTGTGATCTTGGTTGGACTTATCTTGATGTGTTGGAGGTTTTGGGGTAGTTTGGGCTACTTTCGTAGTATGCTTCGAATGAGTGTAGAACCCATAATGTTGTAATAAGATAGTTGACGATGGTCGATCTATTTGGTCAACTACAATGGGTAGTCACTTCTCTAAGATTGATTTTTGGTTTAGGTTTTGTCCCGAAGTAAGGATGAGTGTAGGTGATATCCCTAAGTGTCTTTTCGGACTAGGAGTGAGCATTTCGAGTATTGGTGGAGTTGCTTGGTTGACTTACGCACTGATTATGTAT
>JAPFFP010023994.1:0-16218 GCA_026153255.1 Solanum medicagineum
ATATATATATATATATATATATATATATATATATATAATGGCATTCCTCATCATTCAAGCATTTATAGGTTCAATAACCATGGAATAATCACAATTCATGCATTGAGAATCATATCATTAAAGCCCATAAGAGATCATCATGGAATTTTGGTAAAAGGAAGGTTATGGATTGGGCTTCATGGATGACACTAATCCATGAATGAAGCCATACATACCTCAAGTGAGAACTGTTAGAATTGAAGAAGAAAATCTGGAAAAACTTGGTCAAACCTTCAAGCCCTAGCTTTAATGAAATCCTTGACTTAGAGAGAGAAATATTGAGAATCTTTGAGAGAAATTTCAAGATGAATGACTTTGAATGAATTAGCAATTGGAATTACAAAGACTGGGTTGGTTAGGATAGTTAAGAGGGCCAAAATGGTGTAGCTTAGGACTTAAACAAATTGGAAATGCAAAAAACATCATTCACTAAAAACTATCGGAGCCGTCCACAAAACCCCTTCTATGGCCATGGATCAACCTATAGACCACACTTCATTCTGTAGAACATTATGTCATGTAAGTCTAGTTTGTGAAATATGTATCTTCCTAAAGACGAATATGTAAGACAATCCATCAAATAATGTATAGGCCGTAAGTATTTTTCGTAGATATGTCCAGGACTTAGAAAATTTTGGATCCTTCAGGCTTATTTCTACGAACCATTTAACGGGTCATGGTTCCATTTATAGTCGTCCTATTAATCATATATCAACTTCCAAAAATTTATCAATTTTGAACTTTCGCTAGTTCCAGTCCACGAATCCTACTTATGACCCATAGTATCATCTACGGTCTACGGACTAGCTCGTAGGACCAAATCAACACTAAAATCCTGAACTTTAAATCTTTCCAGGCTAACAACATGAAGGGTGCTACAGTAGGATTATGAAAGAGTCATCCATAAAAAGAACAACAATTAAAGTCTCCATATATATCCAAAAATACCTCTAACTTTAGATCTGGCATGGTCTAATACATGTCCCTAGCTCCCCCCAAATGAAAGTAACAAAAAATCACAATAAAATAGTCTAGAAATCTTAATACAACAAGCTAGAATGGAAATGAGGTATTGTCCTTGAACTAGAGAACTCACCAAAACTTATCTTCAAAACATTCTCAAGCTAGACATGTGGAGGAGGAAGAGGAGCACTTATCCCTACATGGTGATATCGTGTAGGCAAAAGTATGTGTTAGTACATTGAATGTCCTAAGTATGTAAGTGATGTGCTGCCAAAATATGGCAGTTTTGATGCTTAAAATTAGAACTTTGTGTATTCTCAATGCAATGTTAGTTGGTTTTATGTGTTTTTGTGGTTATATTTGTAGGATTACAGGTTGGCCTTGCTGCTGGGAAAAAGTGTAGAAGTTGTTGGTTTGCTATTGTACGAGACCCTTTATAATCATAGATTATTTTACAGGTCATAGGGTAGTTTTTGAGAACAATTCCATTGAGGGGCCATTTTCTAAAGTTAATTCTAGGAACATCCAGACGAGCCATAAAAGGTTTTACGAGTCGTAGAAGATGGTTTGTGACCTGAAGATCAGAGACTGGGACTTTCTGAAATTTCAGTAGACGAAACCACTTTACGGGTCGTAAACCACTTTATGAGTTACAGAGGAGTGTCATATAGTTGAAGTTCAAAATTCTAGAGGTGGAGCACAAGACCCTGATTATGGATCGTGGAATGCAATACAGCCTGTAAACCCCTTTCGTATAGTGGGTGGACAAGTTCTGCTATTTTTTTAGGATTTGTATTTTTACTTATTATAAATATTTTTTGTCTTACTTTTCAGTTATTTTCGCCTAGTATTCAGAGAACTCAGTATTTAGAAAGAGAAAATTATGAGATCACATTGGAGAGTTTTTTTGATCACTTGTGTTTGAATTTCATCTTTAAGCTTGTGATTCTTATTGAAGTTGGATTTTCTTGTTCTTAATTCTATTGTGTAATTGTTCAATAATGTTTTCTCACTCCATAATTCTTTCATTACACAAAGCATGAGTAGCTAAATCCACAACTAGGGTTGTGGGAACCATGAAGAACTAACTAAGTAAAACCGAATAATTCATAATTCTTGGAAGGTGTGTATGCATGTATTAATTAACTCTCTTCGTTTTGCATGTTTTCTATTGGTGGCCAACATTAGAATCAACTTAGTGTTACTAATAGGACCAAGGTAGTAATGAATAAGAAAAGAGATTAATTAACAGGATTCAATTGATGTGTTCTTGTCTAATCAACCAAACTGGGCCAAGGGGAGGTTGTCTGGGACTAATAGTTAAGGGTTAGTAATGCACACTATGGATATGGGCCAACTTGCATAGTGAAATTCACCTCTCACCTTTGACTAAAGTCTTGCTGAACTTAACATAGCATCCTGCATGTTATAAACTAGAAAAGAATTAGGTTATCCAGTGATACTAAGTTGGGGAATCATGCGGAATACAATACCCTCGTTTCTCTCCATATTGATTTCTCTCTAGTGTTAGTTAGTTTAGTTTTATTTTACATTGATTATTGGACCCCCCCCCCCCATTTTGGAAGTAAGTTGGTTAATCACTTGAATTATGATCATTGAATTCTCTTGAGTCTACATATTCCTTGTGGATTCGACCCTAAATTTTGTTAGGCTCTACTTCTTGATAACTACTACTTTATCCTTTAAAAAGGAAGTGTAACTTGCACGACATCAATATTTTGGCTCCGTTACGGGGGAATACGTCAAGACTTAGTTAATTTAAAGTAATTTGGGTGCTAATCCTTAGGTCCCTTATTTTACTTTTGTTTGTGGTTTTTGTTCTTTTCCAGGGTATCAGCATAGTGTTGCCCAACAGCCGAAGTCAAGGCAATCCCTTAGCTCAATTTGACCAAGAAATCCACAGAACGTTGAGGAGAATGGCCTAAGACAATGCCAACAACATGACCAATGCAGCTCTAGATAGGAACAACAATGAGGATGCTGAGAATGAGAACCCACCTCCTCTAGAGGACATTGCTCCACAAACTCAGGATTTCAATGTTAATGCTTACCAGTGGAATCGGTATAGACTGAATCCTAAGGCTATGGAGGTGACTGGATCTATTGTGTTGCCACCATTACCGGCAGACTAAATGTTAACCCTCTCGAGTGGGTTACTTCAAATATTGCAAAACTGTGGACTATTTGCAGGCTTACCATCGGAGGATCCTCATAGCCACCTACACAATGTGGCATTTGACTGCAAGAGTGTGTTGAGGACACAGAATCTGTCTATGGATGTTGTGGGACTTTGTGTCTTCCCATTATCTCTTACAAGTAATGCAACATTATGTGAAATGCCCCAAAATGTCCTTCAAAAGTACCCATAATCATAATTTTCATATATCTCAAAATTCATGCATGATATTGAAAATTCGACTTCATATTCTTGATCAAGGTCAAAATTGAGTGACAAATTGGTATAACTCAGATTATAGATGACCCATAGCGAAAAATAATTTTTGCTAATTTTCGAATTACAGAGAGCATCTGCACGCTGGCCGTGATGCGCCACAGGCGCGGAGCAGTGTAAAATGTTCCTTCGTGTTGGGTCTGCGTCGCGGACAAGACGCGGACTAGTACAAAATTTTCCTTTTTTTCTTATGCACCCAAGAGCATTGGGGTCATAGCTCCATGCCCACTAAAACATGAAATCACCTCTACTTAGCCATTTTTCAACTCTATATCACTCAAACCCCTCACAAAAACCTCTCCATTACTAAACAAAGTATCTCATACCAAATTCAAGGATTTCAATCTTAGCTTTGGAACTCATGGATTCACTTCAAGCACTAAGCTCATCTCAAGAAAACCCATGTTTGAGTTTTGTGGGTTTCATCCATTGAGTCCTTTCACCCTTGGAGCCCAATCTTCCTTTCTATGAAAATTGCATAATTTCAAGTTGTATTACTTATGGGTATCTCCTATTATGAAATATGAGAATGAATTATGTTGGGGTTTTATCAAAGTATTATTGATTATGCATGGGTATTAATTTTAAGCTTACACTATGAGTTGATCTTTGTCTATTGAGACTATGCATGTTTTGAGCTATGAAACTATGATCTATTATGAGTTTTGATGATGGATTTCAAGGTACCCTATACGAGGGTTTTACTAAATGTTGGTGGTTGATTTGCATTAAGTTTTCTCATCTTATTTTACTCTTGAATTGCATGATTTTGAACAAGTACCATGAATCCACCATGTATTTGATAAAATGTCAAGTCAAGAATTCTCAAATTATTGATGATCTATTTCATGATTTACAAGTTAAGTGACTATATGATGATTAAGGGCTTTCAAGTATGTATTGAATTCATGAAAATTATCTATGATTTTACAAGTTACAACTAAGCCCCATTTCAAGGTTTTTACCTCTTGTAAGCCATTCATGTTAAAGCAAGGGTTCATGTATGATCATAATCTACTCTCATGTTTCAAGTTAGGCGCACAATTAGAGGTCAACCATGTTTCAAGAGCTACTAATGTCATGTCTCCATATTTCTTACAAGTTATATAAGTTATTTTCAAGTATTCCACGGGATTTGACTTAGCATCGATTGAGGCTTAAGATGGGGGCTCGACTCAAGGGGTCCTTATATAAAGTCTTTTGTCTCTAAATTATATTTCACCATAGAATTATGATTATTACATTTTCTGTCCTAGTGGATCCATCTAGTCATGTTATAATGTTTGGTTTGCCTTGGCAAGTAGACCACACCTAGCCATGGGGTGTCATACCCGTCCACCTTACCAAGGGGGAATCATGCCTTGGATTCCAAGTTGCAGCTACTTGGTCTATGTCAGTTAAGGTCTTGATGATGTTCATGCTCCAATAAAAGAGTGGTCGTTGTCAGTAATTAACCTAACCGAAGGTTAGAGTCGAATCCACAGGGAATACAGGGTTTGACTACAAGAGATCACTATCAATCATTTCGAGCATTTATAACTAAAATTTCCAAATGGGAGGGGGGGGGGGTTTGTGATTTAATAACAAAACTCAAAATAAACACTATACTAACTATGTGAGAAAACACTCAAATTTGGGAACAATTCGGGAATTTTGTTACTTATGGTTCGTTGACTTAATTACCTTGGAAAGCATAACTCTGATTGGGAATTCGCATGTAGGGTAGTAACTTAGGTTGTTCCAGCCCTTTTGTGAAGGTGAAGGTCAAATTTCACAATGGCGCTTGGTCAGAAACCATGGTATGCCAACTAAACGTTACCTATTGCCCCAGTTAACTCCCCTTGGTCAGATTTGGTTGATTAGATGAGAACATATGAGTCGAATCCTGTTGTCTACCTCCCTTTTCCTATTCGTCACTACCTTAGTCGAGATCGTGATAGTAGGCGGCGTTTGGTGTTGACCACCACCAAACATCAATCAAAATGAAGGGAAATAAACATTACATGCAAAATCCCAATCATAGAAATGCACAAAGCCTAGGTTATTCCAAATCAACTGCCCATGGTTCCCATAACCCCAAGTTGTGGGTGCTTAACTACTCATGGCTAAGGAAAAACCAACAATAATGCAGATAAATGATATAGTTGAGAATTTTACCCAAGCAAATGAATAACAAAAGCTCCACAAATTACAAACCACAACCTTTGATGGATGGAAAATGAATATAATGTGTGTCTTGCAATCCCCAAAAGTGGGTTTTCCAATAATAAAAATAGAAATCTACTCTAAACCCTAAGGATATTGTAGAGACAATATCCAAAAGTGTTTTTGTCCTCAGATTCACCTCCCTTTCAAATAAATCCTAACATAAAGTATTTATAGCATTTACAATTTAACCCTCAAAAGTAAGCAGAAAAGACAATTGGCAGCAGGTACGTCTCGCAGGTACGACTCGTAGGGTGACTTACGAGTCGTAATCGGGGTCTCGTATAAGGCACTGTGCATTTTTGACTTGACTATTATGACCCACTGGTATAAGTCGTTGCTAGGGATACAACTCATAGATTCTTCTTGTAGTCTAGGCCTACATCTCTTGGTCCAAAATTTTGGGTCTCTGTTTCTTGATATGAACCCACCTATATGAGTTGTAGAGAGACCTACGACTCGTAGAGTGGCCCCGTAGGGCTAACCTCCACTTAGCAGATTTTTTATTTTTTCTTACTTTTCCTTGCTACAAGATCACCTTACAACTCGTCGCTTGGGCTACGACTCGTAAGCAGGCTCATATTTCCTGCACTTCAGCAAAATTTGCAACTTTCTCCCAAAATCATGCCAACCTACCTTTTCTGCAGTAACAACACAAAAACACATAAAAACCGCAAAAATTCGAATTAAGGACTCATAAAATCCCTTGTTTTAGACATCAAATGTGCTGCATTTTGACATCACATCAACACCCTCAACTTAGAACTGTTGCTTATCCTCAAGCGGAGACTCAATCTAAGAAGACAATGAGAAGCACATAGTAGCGACTCTAATGGCATATACATCCTTACTCTAATTTAGGTACCCAACCTCCATTTTCAAAAAACTAGATTGCAAAGCTACTAAGCAAAAAAAAAAAAAACTCAAAGATGTATCTGGCAATCTAACTATGACAAGCAAAGGAGCATCAACTATCCACAATCACTGGGTTCGTCATATGCCAATCAAGCAGTGCAAATGCCCTTACAGAAAAGAAGTCCCTTTTACTTATTCAAAAAGCATTTAGAATTTAGGGATTGTGCAAGAATTCTCACTCTCACATATGAAATTCACACAAAATGACTAACACCATAGGCTTGCCTCTATACTTAACATTTGGATATTTGGATCACTTTAGGACTTAATGGCATATAACATAGGCTCATGGGGATTTGGTATGGCATTTTAGGGAAGTAGTGACTAAAAGCTATAAACCATGTTTGCCAACACTTTTACCTTTATAACCCAACCATTTTCATTGAAACCGCCCTTATTAGCCGATTTCAAGCATTTCCCAGGTACCTTCTTTCTCTTTTTCGGTTGCCTTATTTTTTAATTCATTTTTGCTATTCACTTCAACCCAAGGAACTTTTCTTTTCTTTTTCTCATCCGGCTCATGACTTTTCATTTGTTTCTTTCTTTCCCAACTAACCACCTTATTTTCATTACTTTACCACAATAAAGGCCATCCCCAACTTAGGCTTTTAGCCTAAGGTAAAGTACACAATATCTATTCCCCAAACCAGGGCCACTATTCGTAGCCACTGTCAACTTAGGCTTTTAGACTCAATCAAGGTTCACATGTTCAAGGATAGACTAGGGCCAACATCTAGGTATTTCATAAAACAAGGCTAAGCTAGTTAGGTCTCAAGAAAGAATGAGTTAAGAGAAGCTCAAACAATGGGTACAAGGGGTCAACTATCACATTTGGCAAGTAATTTAGGCAAAAGTGGGCTACTAAAAGAACAAAGGCCTAAGATCCCTTCCAAATCAACCACATCACTAAACCAATTTTAGAGTAACAAGGTCTGTCTGAGTCAACACATGATACATGAATGTAGAAAAATAAGCTCACAACACACATGACATCGCACACACAACCAAGTATAGACACACGGGTCATGCTTCAAGTATCAACTTGCCTTCTCATTATCAAAACAAACATTACCAGATAATCAATATGCATGATTGGACTAATGTCCAACAATCTCAAAAATTTGGAGGGTTCCGAACTTTTAACAAGATTTGAAAAACATTTGAAAACTATGTATACGCCAAAAGACAATACTACTATGTATCTACAAATTATCTACACTACCTACGCATGTTGGTTCAAAAGAAAATTAAAACATCCACAAGGAAAAAGAAACACAGAAAGAAAACCTTGGGATCAAAAATAGGGGAAGTTATGGACTTGAAGTTACTCAGACTTCATCCTAATCCATAACTTCTCACACCCAACCAAAATAGAATACGTTGTTCTCAAAGAAAAAACACATAACCAAACTAAATAACTAGAACATATGTATATACATTAAAATCCAATATTTTAAAATGAAACATTCAAAACAAAAGTAAAAACAAAAGTCAACACATAATATTAAAAATAATGTCTAGAAATGACATAAAGAAAATATTGTCTAACAAAAAGAACAAAGTATCCATAAATAGAAAGTAATGGCTGGGGTCAAAAAATCAAATATAACGGTGCTCAAGCATCGGTATCTATATGGTCCTGGGGTTCCTAAGCTACGGTCTCCTGCTCTAAAGTCTGGGTTGCAATGGCGTGTGAACTACCTTCGCCATGTGTAGTCCGCTACTCCCTATTTCTCTAGATAGCAACCATAAGCAGTGACTCCTACACCACCTCATCTGGTATCAGCTCCTCTTCCCCTGCTGCTGCCTCATCGTTAGTCCTCGGCCTTTTTCAGCTCGCATCTGGGTCCTCACTTTGGAGGGGCCTCTTCCCTGGGCATGTGGGCAATCCTTGAATAAGTAAAATATATCATCACCCGCTGGTATCACCTCTGCGACTGCAATCGGGGCCGCTAACATCTGCAATAAGTCAGCCTTAAATTTGGCTAACTCCCCTGTCATTACACTCATTTCAGCAGGCCGGGCATCCGTGAGCCTTTTCTTGATCCTCTCCTTGAAGGCGTCTACGCTGGCATCCACTGCTCTGACTCTTTGATCTATCATATCATGAGCGAATGACTTTTTCTCTCCTCTAAGGACTTTTCTCTCTCTTCTAAGGCCTGGACTGTCTAACTGACCACCCATGGTTTGATCTGGCCAGGCAACCTCTGCAACTGGAGCTCTGCTGTGGACACTCTATGCACCAATGCCTGAAAACCGATAGTAGAGACAAGAGAATCGACCTGCATAGTAGATGATGCTGGTGAAGGTGAACTAGAGGATGGCGTCAACTCAAGCTCAACAGTTGGAGATGCCTCTGCGCTGGCTAGAGTAGTGTTGGTGGAGGCTGGTGTCTGCTCCTTAGTCTGAGGCTTAATGGGGAATGGCTCTAAGATGGGGTACAACTACTCTCTGTAGGGCCACCGAGTTCTCATCAGCCTTGATCAGGCTGGGTTACACGGTGAGTGTGGCATATATATGCGGGTCGCGATGGGGGTCGACATAAACACCTGCTGGACTGCACAAATGATGGATCAAAACAAGGAATCGCAGGGACGTGCTGGTCCTAACGGCAGACTCATGAATCTGCTCAGAGATAAGCCAGACCAAATCAATCTCATAGCCAACCATGATGCTGGCTAATAGCATGGGTTGCTCCAAAGTGATCACATTATCCGTGAAAGTGTTCGGATAAGCCAACAAATAATTAGCCACCAAAACTTGGCCCGAAAAAAGAGGTGGGCTTTCACTATCAGATCAACATGGTTTGTGACCCATGCCATCTCGAAACACTCCTTGCATATCTGGCTGGCAATCCACCGAAGTAGTTCGATTTTTACCCCAACATCCTTTTCATTTACAACATTCCACATCTTTTAAATTTTGCTATCATGCTCTGCGGTTGAATAGGGCATTCTGTAGTTGGGTCCGAACTAAACCCATGGGATCCTCTCTTCCGAAATGTTAACTTTCCTTCCCCTGACTAGAACCACTCATAATCTAAGCTACTCAATTGCCTTCTTGTTCTTGGGTAGGCCCCAGAGGAGAGTAGCATAATATGCCCTATAAAATTCTTGGATCAAATAAGGGGCATATTTGCCCAATCGCTGTAAGTCCATCGGAGTCTGAGTTTATCAATCTCTGCATCCAACCCTGGTACCCTGTCCAATCTAGAGTCATTTAACCTCGACTCCTTATGGAACTGTATGGCAAGTTTTCCTTTCCCTTTTAGCTCCAACCTCTTATCATAGATTTCCTTCATTCCTAGAACTCCCTATCTTTAGTCAGCCAGGGGCTGTGATTCAACTTTCTCCTGTTAAGCCTATGACTCCTCCTCAGAATCTATCTCAGTACATGTAGGAGTCATCTGTGGTTAGCTGCTTACAGAACCATCACTATTGCCCTCCTCTTCAAACTAGAAGGGACTCTCAACTTCTACTGGGCCCATGTAGTATGGCCTCGAGTTTGAGGCACATTTGCATCAGGGTCTATACTAACTCTATGAACTTTCATAGAGCCTTCTGACTGTTCTATTTCAGAGGATTCATCCACTAGCTTCCACCTAAAGCCCTACATGGCTTGTTTGTATTTCAGAGGCATTGTCCCTGAAAACCAACATCAACATGTGAACTCCAAAAGGATTGATTAGTCAGTGATCACATACCAAAGGAACAAAAATAATCAACACTTAAACATTGAAACCAAAAAAAAAGTCACTAAATATAGTTGCATGTTTGCAACTATGAGGTGCAGGTACGGCTCGTAGGGTGTCCTACGAGCCATATTTTAGCCTCATAGTACCTAGGCCTCTGAGAAAATGCAACCTGGAATCAAATACTAGGTTCTTTATGACTCGTATGGTGGCCTACGCATCGTAGTTTGGCCTCATACCTCATTCCAGAGGCATTTTTGAAACCTAAGTCAGACTTATGAGACCCCCACTACGAGTCGTACTAGATGCTACGAGTCGAAGGTAGGTCCCGTATGAGAAATATAAAGGAAGCACAGGTGACTTGTGCCTGCTATGAGGGGCCACTATGAGTCGTACAGGGGCCTCTTAGCTGAAGACAGAAGGAACCTGTAGTGCATGCAATATTCCCACAAGAACCACAATTAATTCATGCAAATGGCAAACAAAGGCCACATCAGAGCAATAAACCAGTCCAAGCACACAATAACTCCCAGTACAAACATATTAACCATAAGAACCCTTACATCAAACTCATTCCCACGTGTATATTCACATTAAGCCCAGGAATAATTTATCTCCATACTCAATTCCTCATCAACACATCGATCTAGGGAGATTCAAGGAACATTTAATAAAACTACAAACAAGCCTAACATGAATTTTCATATTACAACACAACCACATTCCCCAAATTCCAATTCCTACACTAGTGTGCACAATGATCACAAAACAATCATGCACAACACTCATGCGATCAACATACTAACACCACAACCACCCACTAGAGTCCGTACAAATTTTCACATCACACTAGAGAGTTCAAGTAACCTGAACCATAATTTTAACATCCAAGCATAAGCATAATCATAGGGGTAAGATCACACTGACTTAATTAAGCAGATGTTCATCTCGAAAGGATGAAATTCAACTCAAGAGTGTACCAAAATAAATCAAGAAACTTACGAAGTGAGAGAATGATCAAACCGACACAATGTCTAGAGAAAGAGATGCCAAAATCCTAGAAAAATATAGATTCACTGGAATACTCGCCAGAAAATAACGTGGGTAGCCAAGACGGTGATTGGAACTGTGAAAGATGAAAGAGGTGAGGGGATTTGGGAATTTCCATCAAATTAGGGTAAGGGAAAAGAAGTTAGGGGTCAAAATAATTTTAACCCTTTTTATATCAAACTGGGTCAGTTTTTAACAATTCTGCATATCAGGTATATGAAACCCTAAATACGAGTAATAGTATGTCCTACGACTCATAGGTTCTTATCTCGTAGCAGACCCAACACTTACAAAAATTTCAAAATCCATACCTGAGCACTAGGAACCTCACTTACGACTCGTAGGTCCCTATAGATCGTAAGGTTGGCTCTTAGTGAGTGTGCCAACTGCAAGTCCTTACTGTGTCCCTCTACGTGGCATGATTACGAGTTATATTGGTCACTACTACTCATAGGCTTGCTCGTAGAGGCTTCTCCAAGTGCAATTTTCCTAACATCTTCAGTTCTTAATTTCCACCTGCAAACCATACCTCAAAATAAAGTAATCTTCAAAACATCACAACTGAACTAATGTCTTTAAAATTTTAAAACAAACAACCATTAATACCTAAAAATTTAAATAACCAAACACACTTAAAACAAGCCAAAAATTATCAAAGATACTTGGATTGCCTCCCAAGAAATGCCTTGTTTAACGTCGTGCCTCAACTCAGTCATCATCTATCATCAAAAATCATCAAGGGCCCTCATTTCACTCTTAAACTCATATGGGTGTTTCATTGATTGGTGGATGTCAAACACAACCTCCGCAACATTGACCCTGAACCAAAGCTGACTCGAATCCATATCCACCAGGGCTCTCCTAGTGGCCAGAAATGGTCTTCCCAAAATAATGGGCACATCGAAATCAGTCTCACAATCAAGGATCACAAAGTTCATGGGAAAGATGACTTTATCAACCTTAACAAGCACATCAAAAAGTATTCCTTCTGGCTTTTTGATGGTTTGATCTACCATAAGCAACTACATTCTTGTTGGAGTAGGAGTGCTAAGACCAAGCTTTTGTGAACATGGCAAGAGGCATTAGGTTGATACTTGCTCCTAAGTTACACAATGCTCTAGCGAATCGAAAATCACCAATGGTGCAAGGGATGGTGAATGCACCTGGGTCCTCTCATTTTTGAACAAGCCATTTAGTCATGATCACACTACAATGTTGGAGCTCTTGTGAGAGCTCTTGGCTCAAAGTGTGGTTCTTTGTCACCAAATCCTTCATATATTTGGCATACCCTGACATCTTCTCCAAAGCTTCTAGAAGGGTAATGTTGATGAATAGTTGCTTTAACATCGAGAGGAAGTGCTTGAATTTGCTCTCCTCTTCCTTTTTCTTAAGCCTTTGAGGAAAAGGAGGAGGTTTTGGAATCAACTATATTTTTCCATGCTCCCTCACTTCTTCCCTTTGCATCTCAAAATTCTCCGAACCTTCTCTCTCAACCACCAAGTCACCTCCAATACATTTTCCACAATCCCCGTCCTCTATTATTGGCATAGGGGGATCTATGGTGTTCTTGCCACTACTTGTTATGACTACCATGTAATGCCTTTCATGTTTTGGATTTTGAACCGTATTGCTTGGTTCAATTGTGAATAAACTTGCCCAAATTATTGTTCCAGTTGTTTAATTGCCATGGAGTGAGACTCTATCTTTTGGTTTATGCTTGAAATGTCTGATTTCATCCCCTTCAAGGTCTCATCTTGGTGATTGTCCCTTTTGAACAACTCATCAAACGTCTCTTCAAGCCTTGAGGTGCTTGGCATGGCATCACAGTTGTAGGGTGACACATAAGGACCATTCCTATAGCCATCTCTTCTATACCATTCGACATGCAACACTCTCTCTCTTTCATAGTAGCCACCCCGGTTGTCTCTATAAGCACCATCATGGTTGTAGTTCTGACCCTGATTCCTAGAACCTTTCCTCCAATAGTCCAACATGGACCCTAGGGGTTTATTCTAGAAACCCGCCGCTTGGTTGCTCACGGAGCAAGCATCCTCATCAAAGAATGGATCTTCAGATATGGGAGCCTTAGGAGGTTGGTAGGTGACTACTTGAAAACTTGCTTGGTTTTGCTTCAAGACTAAGTCCATACTCGTGCGAAGTTGAGAAAGTTACTCCATGATCTCTTCGTTGACCTTTGCTGGCTCATTGTTGGTGTTAACCGCACAATAAGTCTTTATTGGACATTGTTCTCTTTGACCCCATGCTCCATTATTTTAAGCACTCACTCTATCATTACGTCTATCAATGCGAAAGGTTGGTTAAGAAACATGCCTTCCATGATTGTATTCGCGTAAGCTTTACTATTCTTGTCAAGTGCCCGATAGAAAATCTCAACCAAGGCATCATCAACAATCTTATGATCATGGACCATTCTCAATCATTTGGTGAATCTCTCCCAAGTAGTGCTAATAAAGTAACCCAACAATTGCTCAAAGTTGTTTATTTGATCTTTGAGCTTAAGCTTCTTTGATCTTGGTAAGTATCTCTCTAGAAACACCTCTCTGAAGCTCTACCTAACTTGTTATTGTACCCAGAGGAAGCTCAGACAACCACATCGCTGCATTACCAGTTAATGACAATGGAAACACCCGCAAACCAACGATATCAAGAGAAAGATTTTGTGTCCCCATGACACACCTACAGACAAAGACAACATTATGGTGATGACGATAGGGATCCTTTGAAGGTAGCCCTGTGAACAATCCATGGTTTTGTAGAATTTGAAGTAATCCACTTGACACTGAGAACTTAGCATCTCCCGATAATAGGGGCAACACTATAGCACCCGTAACGTTCATGGACATAGGGTTCAAATGATATTGTTTCCAACCAAAAGCGTTCTTGTTGAGATCCCTAAGTTGTGGCGAATCATCTCTCGGGGGTGGATTTTCTTCTCAACCCACATCGTCATTCATATTCATCTCTTCCTCAACTGCGACATTCTAATTCACCTAAGCCATTCTTCTAAAGATTCAATGGACCACCAAATTGACCGGAGCTAAGGTCTTATCATGGCTCCTTATATTGGGAATACAACCTAGAACACCCTGAAAATAAATTCAAACAACAAAAAGAACAAAAGATAAAAGTAAAATACAAGAGTATCTAGAAATTAATACTAGAAGTAACTAATAGTGGAATCAAGTCAAAACCTAACTGTATTCCCAGCAAAGTGCCATTTTTGATGTTGTTCAGGCTCCAATAAAAAAGCGGTCGCTATGAGCAATTAACCTAATCGAAAGTTAGGGTCAAATCTACAGGGAATACTGGATTTTGACTACAAGAGTTTATTATCAATAATTTTGAGTATTTATAACTAAAATCTCCAAATAGGGGGAAGGGGTTGTGATTTAATAACAAAACGCAAAATAAGCACTATACTAACTATGTGAGAAAACACTCAAATTTGAGGACAACTCAGGAATTATGTTCCCCATGGTTTATTGACTCAAATACCTTAGGCAACATAACTCTAATTGGGAATTCATATGCAGGGCAGTAACTTAGGTTCTTCCAGGCCTCTTGTGAAGGTGAAGGTCGAATTTCACCATAGTGCTTAGTTGGCAACCATGGTGTGCCAACTAACCGTTACCTATTGCTCCAGTCAACCTCCCCTTGGTCAAGTTTTGGTGATTAGACGAGAACATCAATTGAATCCTGTCGTCTACTTCCCTTTTCCTGTTTTTCACTACCTTGGTCAGATAGTAAATGGGGCTTGGTTCTACTTCTCTTGTTTATTACCAATGAATAATAATGAAAGTACATATTTTTTTTCAAATACAAAATATCCAATTGATAAAAATGAAAGAAAGATGACATGACCTTTTATGACTATTGCTCATTTTTAACATAGTTTTTTCCTATCCTTATGAATTGGACAATACTATGCTATTCCCAATATTTGTATTAGGAATCTTTACTTTGTTTGTTGGAGCTATAGGAATTCCTTTCAACCAGGAAGGAGTTAATTTTGATATCTTATCGAAATGGTTAGCTCCATCTATAAATCCTTTGCATCCAAAGTCCAATAATTTGATGGATTGGAATAAATTTTTAAAGGATGCAGTTTTTTCGGCCAGTATAGCTTATTTCAGAATATTTCTAGCATCCTTTGTATATAAACCCATTTATTCTTCTTTAAGAAATTTGGAGTTCATTAACTCTTTTGTTAAAAAGGGTCCTAAGAGAATTCTGTGGGAAAAAAATTCTAAATGGCATATATGATTGGTCATACAATCATGCTTACATAGATACCTTTTATACAAGATTTTTTGTTGGTGGGATAAGAGGATTAGCTTAATTTACTCATTCTTTGATCGACGTGTAATTGATGGGATGACAAATGGGGTTGGGTTTATTAGTTTCATTCTCGAAGAAGGTATCAAATATATAGGGGGGGGGCGATGCATCTCTTCTTATCTTTTCTTGTATTTAGCTTATTTTTTTTGAAACCCTAAGAGGTCAAATTCTTGATTTTCATTTTTTATCAAGCAGTTGTAATTTAAAATTTTCTAGATTCCCCATGTTATTATTATTCAAATAAGAATCCTGATAATCATAAATTGGACTATTACGAGTATTAATATTGTTATAGCCTGTACTTTCCACCCCTTCTTCTATTTTTGAGGCTTCTTTCAGTTTCTTAGTAAGAATGTGTGAGGGTATTCTGACTAAATAGTAGACACAAGTAATAAACAAGAGAATACTAAAGATCCGAGCCATAGAATTTCTCAATTCTAAAACAAGATGCTTATTAGATCGAATATACTTATTCGATCTAATAGAATGGTTTTGCCGTATCTAGACTAATACCAATCCAAGC
>JAPFFP010024014.1:0-16217 GCA_026153255.1 Solanum medicagineum
TACTCTTGATACTGATTTCAAACATACAATCACTCAAGAAGTTCAAGAGACATAATACCTTGTGTAAGAAATTAGACTAGGAAACATACCTCAGAGGATGGATATGAAAGATGAACAAAAATGAGAGAAAAAAGGGGTTTGAAACCCTAGCCGCTAGTGACTCACCGGGAAAGTGATGTGGGTACCCCAGAATTTGGTTGGGAAAGTGACCGAAAAAGTGGGGGAAAGTGTTTAGGAAATATTGCGGGAGTATGAGGGTTTGATTTGGGGGATTTAAGGGTCAAAATGAATTTTGACCTTTTAAATACCCCCACCGGACCGACTTTTAAAATCATATAGTTGGGTCTAAGGGACCCCGACTATAGGTCATAAGCTTAACTACGACCCATAGGTCTTGGTCTCGTAGACCACTCAAAACATAGAAAAATTTCAGAAACATACCTGGGCACTATGAACCCCCATTTACGACTTGTAGCTGGACTACGGGTCGTAAGTTGGCTTGTAGTGGGAATGTCAACTTTAAATCATCAATGTTACACTCTATGAGGTATGACTATGAGTCATAGTGCGCACTACGGCTTGTAGGCTTGGTCGCAGAGGCTTCTTTCCAATGGCATTTTCAACAATTTTCTGAACTTGTTCTATACCTGCAAACCTTGATCTTAAAATATATCATTATCCAAACATACAACTGATTCAATATCTTAAAAGAGAAAAACAAGCCACAATCGATCCACTACCTAAAAATTCACACAATCAAAATAAACTCTAAATAAGCCAAAACATGGAAAGTACTTGGGTGGCCTCCCAAGAAGCGCCTTGTTTAACGTATTGGCATGACTTAATAATCATCAATCCCAGAATTCCTCAATGGACCATACTTCGCTTTTGAGCTCATCCGGGTACTTCATTGATTGGCGGATATCAAAAATAACCTCTGCATCGTTGACCTTGTACCTGAGTTAACCAGAATCTATGTCCACCAAGGCTCTCCCGATGGCCAAGAATGGCCTTCCAAAACTAATAGGGACCTTAAAATCAACCTCACAATCAAGAATCACAAAATCTGCCAGAAAGATAAACTTATCTACTTTTACCAACATATCAAAAAGGATTCCCTCCAACTTTTTGATTGTTCTATCTACCATGAGTAACTGCATCCTTGTGGGAGTAGGAGAACCAAGACTAAGTTTTTTGAAAATGGCAAGAGGCCTCAACATCACCTATTGTACAAAGAATGGTAAATGCACCGAGATCTTTCCACTTTTGGACTAAGCATTTGGTCATGATAGCAGTATAATGTTAGAGCCCTTGCCAGAGCTCTTGGCTAACCGTACACTTTTTCTTTACCAAATCCTTCATATATTTGGAATACTTGGGCATCTACTTCAATGGCTCAAGAAGAGGGATGTTAATGGACAATTGTTTCAACATAGAAAGGAAGTGTTTGTATTTACCATCCTCTTCCTTTTTTTTGAGTCTTTGAGGAAAAGGAGTTGGAGGTCTTGGTATAATCTCAGTCTTTCCTTGCTCCTTTGAATCTTCACTTTGCATCCCATTACTAGCCAAACCTTCTTCCTCCACCTCGACCTTGTCATCAACAACCTTTTCACAACCTTCATCAACAACCACCGGCATTGGGGAATCTATGGTGCTCTTCCTACTTCGTGTCATAATCACCATACAATGCCCATCATTCTTCGGATTTTGAACTATATTACTTGGCAAAGTTCCCTTTTGGCATTGGTCTAATTGAGAAGACACTTGACCAAATTGTTACTCCAATTGTTTGATGGCCACCGAATGAGTCTCTATCTTTTGATTGATACTTGAAATATCCGATTTCATCACTTTTAAAGTCTCATCTTGATGGTCGGCCTTCTTCAACAATTTCTCAAGCATTTCCTCAATCCTAGAATTGCTAGACCTGGCATCACGATTATGGAGAGGCACATAGGGACCACTCCTATACCCATCTCTTCACCCTCACTCGGCCTCCGATACTCTTTTCATTCAAAATAACAGACTCGATTATCTCTATACACACCTTATCTATAATTGTTCCGACCTTGATTTCCAAAACCTTACCGCCAGTAGTCTGAGTTGGACCCTTGGGCATTGTTTCAGAAACCTGATGCTTGATTACTCACAAAGCAAGTGTCGTCATCATAGTAAGCCTCTTAATAGATGGGTGCCCTTGAAGGTTGGTAAACCACCGTATGAACTTTCTCTTGATTTTTCTTCAATACCAAGTCCATACTTGTTCGGAGTTGAGAAAGCTCTTGCATGATCTCTTGATTGATTTTGCTTTGCTCCTAACTCATGTTCACCATATATGAATTTTTTGTATTGGCTCTCTCCCATTGACCCCATGCTCTATTCGTCTTAACCACTTGCTCTATTCTCTCGGTGGTTCGTCCAAAAGGTTGATCTAAAAACATGCCTCCCATAATGGTATCGACACATGCTTGACTATTCTCGTCAAGAGCCAGATAAAATATCTCCATTAAGGCATCATCAACAATTTTGTGGTCCAGAACCATCCTCAAGCACTTGGGGAACCTCTCCCACGTTGTAATAATCGAATCACCCGACAATTGCTCAAAATTGTTGATTTGATCTTTGAGCTTGAGCTTTTTGGACCTTGGAGAATATCTCTCTGAAAAGGCTCTTTATAACTCGGCCCAACTGGTGATTGAACTTTGTGGGAGTTCTGAAAACTATATTGATGCATTTCCAATCAGAGATAAAGGGAAAACTCATAACCTAACAACATCTATCTAAAGATTTTGTGTACTCATCACACTCTTACGAACAAATGCAACATTATGAAGATGACTGTAGGGATCCTCCAAAGGTAGCCCCGTAAACAACCGATGATTTTGAAGCATTTGAAGGAGGACACTAGACACTGTGAACTTGTTATCGGCCGATAGAGATGGCAACACTATATTTCCTGCGACATCCATGGCCATAGGGTTCCATATATAGATATATGGTCTAGCATGTCCATTTGGTTCCAACCATATGAATTTTCATTGAGAGCCCTATTGTGTGGCCTATTTTGCCTTTGAGGTGGGTTTTTATCTCTACCCACATCATCATCATTTCGATCCCTAGCTTCTTCAATCACGATGTCTTTATTTTCTTGGGCCATTCTTCTTACAATTTGGTGGATCCCTAGTTAATTGGAACTAAGGGATTACCTTAGCTACTTGTGTTGGGCATACAAATCTAGTACAACCTGCAAAACAAACTAAACATTAATAAAAAAAAAGTAAAATACAAGAGAATTTAGAAATTAATACTTGAATTAACTATTAGTGAAATCAAGTCAAAACCTAGTCGTATTCCCCGACAACGACACCATAAACTTGATGTTCACTCTCCAACAGTTAAGCGGTCGCTATCAAGTATAAAACCTAACCAAAGGCTGTGATCGAATCCATAGAGAATATGGGGTTTGACCACATTGATTCAACAACAATCATTTCAAGTGCCAACAAATTATATTCTCCAAAAAAGGGGGCGGGGTTTGTAATTTGGTTGAAATAACTACAAACTATACTAATTAAAGTGAAGAGATAATCAATTTGAGGAGCAACTTGGGAATTGTGTTCCTCATCATTCACCAACTCAAATACCCCAGATAACATAACTTCAATTAGGACATTGCATGCAGGATGGTAACTTATGTTCTTCCAGCCCTTTGGTAAAGGTAAAGGTCAAATTTTCACTATGGCGCTTGGTCAACTACCATCGTGTGCCAAACTAACCATTACCTATTATCCTAGTCAACCTCTCCTTGGTTGGGTTTGGTTGATTAGACAAGAACACATCAATCGAATCTTGTGACCCATTCCTTTTTCCTATTCATCACTACCTTGGTCGGAATCATAACACTAGGCGGGTTTTGATGTTGGCCATCATCAAACAACAAGCAATCCAAAGGAAAATGGATAATATATACAAATACCCAAATAAATAAATGCAGATAATCCGGATTATTTCAAGCTACCTACTCATGGTTCCCACACCCCAAGATGTGGGGGTTTAGCTACTCATAGCTTGGGCAAAAACACAAATAATGAATAAAATAGACATATTTGAGAAATTACCCAAGGAAAATCAAGAAGAATAAACCACCTTGATTTTGGATTCACAAGCTTGAATAATGAAGTTGAATTATAAGTAATTACAATTCCCAAGTTGGGTCCTCAAAGTGAAACCCTAAACGATTCTCTCTAAAAAAGTATTCTATTATTTTTACAATTTGATTTTTTTTCTAAAAGCCATAACTTATAATATTTATACTATTTACAAAAAAGATCCTTAAAATAAATTAAAAAATCTGATCGACAGAAGTTACAGCTCGTAGGTATGACTCGTAGGGTGACCTACATGTTGAAAGTGGACTTTCGTAGTCAATACTTGGCCTTTTGGACTTGACTATTATGATCTATGCTACGAGTCATTGTCTGATTTACCACTCGTAGTGTCTTCTCGTAGTCCAACCTTGCATTTCTTCGTCCAAATTAAATCAACACGGTTAATCACTATGAGGTCCTATTCTACGAGTTGTAGTAAGGACTAGGACCCATACAATAGGCTTTTATGGCTAAGCTTCAATTTCTTAGATTTTGATGTTGGAAGTTGTTAATCACTACGGTCATCCCCTACGACTCGTAACTTGGGCTATGACTTGTAGTGGGTCTCCTAGGTCCTTAAATTCAACAAAATCTACTACTTTTCCCCACGATTAAGCCAAACTGTATTTTTTGCCAAAATATATACAAAACACATAAAAACCATAAAAAGTCGCATTAAGAATACACAAAATCGCTTGTTTTAGGCACCAAAGGTGCTGTATTTTGACAACACATCAACATTCCATGTACTAGTGTCATTCGACACTGCATCATTTCATGATGCAAATATAGGGATTAGGGATCATCAATAGGCACATCGTTGAGAATCTGAGCAGTTCAGTTGATTTAGTGAGCCTCCTTTACTTCGGGGGGTCATTAGTTATTTTTATCTTACTTACTAGAGTTAGACTTTAGAGTTTGCTTTATTTTATTTTGAGATAGCCATTGATATGTCATTGGCACTATATGATAGCGATAGAGGCTTCATAGACTAAATTCAAATGTTGATGTTAAGACTTGTTGAGCTAGTTTTTTTCTACTAGCCTTTTTATTTATTATAATATTATTTTGAGTCTAGATGAGATATGTCCATTACTTTCCTTTGCCTTCCGATGGTTTTCTAGAGGTTGTTGATTGAATGAATATGATGAGGCCAAGTGGTTCATTTGGGGACAAGCAATAGTCTCTGGGTGCCGACCACGTCTAGGGTATCCTCTCGGGGTGTGACAAACTTGATATGATAGCACAGATTTCAAGTGTCCTAGGAAGTCTATGAAGCCGTGTCTAGTAGAGTCTTGTTTATGGTTGTGTTTTTGACCATATTTTATAAGCAAGAGGCTATAGGACATTAGGAATTATTACACTTCTTTCTTATTCCAAGTTCGTGTTAGAGTTATCTAAGAAAGATCTTTTCTATTTGTGCTCTACGCGTTACAGAGTTATGATCATACCTCCAAGAAGAGCTGTTAGAGGAAGAGGGAATTCTGTTGGACAGAACACTAACCAACCTGAGCTCTAGGATCATGACAAACCCATAGACGCAACTATCCCTCCTGAGCAGCCCCCACAAGCTAAAGTTTTGAATGTTGTGCTTCGCCAGGCTATCCAGACTTTGGCCTAGGCTATGGCAACACTAGTTTCTAGACACAAAATAGGCAAGCAAGATGCTCTAATTACATCCAGGGTCTACGAGTTCTTGAGGATGAACTCGCCTGACTTCACAGGGTCTACACCCAATGAAGACCTAGAGAACTACATTGATGAGCTTGAGAAAGTGTTTTAGGTGATGCATATGACCGATGTTGATAGATTTGAACTGGCTGCCTACCAGCTCAAGGGTGTTGCCAGACTGTGGTTCGACCATTGGAAGAAGGGTAAAGGTGGGGGTGCTCTAGTTCTGACTTAGACAGTGTTTGGGGGAGTTTTATTGGGAAGCTTCTTTCCGAGAGAGTTGAGGGAGGCTAATGTAAGAGAGTTATTGAATCTAAAATAGGGCTCCATGACTGTGCAAGAGTATGGACTTAAGTTCACCCAACTATCTTGCTATGCTCTGGATATGGTTGCAGATATGATAGGGAGAATGGGGTTGTATGTTGACGGGCTAAATAGAGGACCAAAGAAAAATGGGAGGGAAACAATGCTTATGAGCGACATAGATATCAGGAGGTTGATGACTTATGTTTAACAAGCTAATGAGGAAAGACAACATGACAAAGAAGAGTCAAGGAATAAGAGAGCTAATACATACAAGCATGAGGTTGGAAAGAAAGGGAATGGTAACAGATTTCCAGCACCATCATCTACTATTGCTCCTATGCCCAAAACCAGAAATGATTAGAGATCTCAGAATATTGGAGCCCATGGATCCCAGTCACAAGCTAGTGTGGTGCAATTTCATAGGTAAACCACCATGTGGTAAGTGTGGTAGATTACACTTGGTAAATGTTGTGAGAAGAGTGATGCGTGCTTCTAGTATGGTCAAGTAGGTCACTTCCGGGAGAGGTTGTCTAAAGCAAGCTAACTAGGCTCAATCTTCTGCACCAGCCCTGCCAGCCAAAGGAAATCAGAAAGGCACGACATCAGGCGCAAGCAAAGCTCTAAACCATTTATATGTCATAGGTAGTAGCAAAGATCAAGAGAACTCCCTAGATGTTTTGACGAGTATGATTCGAACCTTTACTTACGTTTGATGCTATCCATAAGAAAGAAACTTATGTCTCTAATGAGTTGAATTTACCACCTAAGAGTAAGATCTGAGGTCTTATAGTACCCAGAGTAGAGATGTCATTAGAAAGCTAGAAATGATGGTGATTGCAAGGAAAGGACGAGGCAGTGAGAGTTATAGTTGATTGAGGCTTGTAGTTAGAGTTATTTGCCTGTTAGATAAGTAGAGAGGTGACGAGTCAATTGCCATAAGTTGTATGAAAGAGTCATAAGTACCCTACGATTGTCAAGATGATGTATAGAGAGAGAGTTATTATCATAATGTGTTAGAGAATGCTCAAAACTAGATAGAGTTTATGTTGATGTATTCTGATATTCGTATTAGCGAGGGTGAAAAATACATATTGTAAAGGGGAATAGAGTGCTTTCAATGTGATAGATCTAAACTAGGCTTATAATTTTGAAGTGAGAACCCCATGAGATTTATATAGTTATGAGCTTAGCTAGGTAAGGGGGTATAGTGGGTGGAGGAATGGTACTTGAGTTGCAAAGAGGGGATGTGTTGATCGAATACTTGTTGTGAGATTTTAGTGGACTTATGTTCCTTATAATTTTTGCCTAGTAGCTGTAAGTTGGTACGATATTTAAGAGGTGTGTGATAGATGTACATGTTAGTACTAGACCCTAAGCTTAAAGATTGAGGAGTAGTGTTAAAAAGGAGATAGCATTGTGAAAGTGATAGTCGGACTGGCTAGCTATATATATGCGACTATAGCATAACAGAAAAGTTAAGATGTTTTGTGGATGGTTATTCCCTGACCATGTGGTGATATATACCTATAGCCTCGTGAAGGGAAGTGATTTGCAAACTTAGAGTAATAACCTTTGATCTAAGGGGGAGATGATGAGGTGATAAATCAAGTAGATATTGAGTTCTCGATAGTGACTGAGTGATCAAGATGAGACATCAATTCTTTTCATCATTTGGTTCTTGTAATTTAGTAAGGTGATGCTCCATTCCTATCTGGCATATGACAGCCATGCCATGGCCTAGTAACATGTACCACTTGTCAATTGTCATTCATGTCAAGTTGTGAGAATGAAAAGTGATGACTTCATTTATTAATTTTTATCTTACCTCATGGATCTAAGAGTTTCCAATCCTATGTTGAGTGAGATGTGACCTGAGTTTTACACTATATATAGTTCTGTGAACTCGGAATGAATTTCTATAGACGACGGAGATTATACTTCATTATGAACATTCTCAAATAATATTTCTCGATCAAATCATGCTAATAATCCTTATTCCAAGTCCTTTGAGTGCTCTAGCTTTCTAGTCTTGATAGAAGTGTTGACGATAGTAGAGGAATGATGGTTGCTGAGAGAGAGTGAGGAGGAGTGAATGTAACCTTGTTATGACATTGTTGTTCTACTGTGTCATGTAAGTATAGGGATAGGGAGGAGGGGAGAGATGAGACATTATGATATGCAATAGATAGATAAGAGTATGTTGGGGTGTCCTTGAGTAGGAGCTCATCAAATGGTGGAGGTAGAAGTTTTAAATAGGCTTGAAATTTCTTAGATATAGTTGAAGTGGTGAGAGTGATAGGCTTGAATGAGTGGTTGTTACTATGTGAATATTGATGATAGACTATTGAAGATTTCGTGATGAGGGTTTCAAGTAAGGATAGTGAGGTAGTGAAGAGGAGTGGAGATCTTTTAAGGGGAGTCCCTATGAGAGTATAGAGCTTGAGTATTAAGGGTTAGCCTTATGTGGATATGATCATCCTAGCAATAACACCTTGAGGCTCAAAAGTAAGCTTGAATGGAACAACATGATGTGGATAGGCAGGGAGTTGAATAAGACTTATAAGCTTAAGTTGATGGACTAGAGTGCCATGAAAGGGAGCACAATTGAGGTGGGGAATTGAGCTTAAGAATGCCCGCAGAGTCTTGTATATCCGACGGTCCCTTTTCTCAATTAGAGTTGATGACTTCCTTTTGGAGTTCAAACACCTAATTGACTAAGTGTTTAAACAATTCGAATTGATCGAGTTTCGACGTTCCATTTGTTCATGATGGAGAGGATGTTTAAGATAATATCTCTACTCTTAATCTGAACAAAATTGCCTATCTGAGTTGATGTATCTATTCCAGAGTCTGAGTAAAGTTTGTTGAGGTTGATGAGAAGTCGAGAGATTAATTGATTGATTGAGTATTGAAATGAGTCTTGGGTATATTTGTGCCTTGATGTACACCTTACTCATCATTCAAGGACAACTAATCCTAAGGAGGATGTAACACCCGATAAAATTATCAAAATACTCCAAGAGGAGAGATATGCACACAACGCGTTCTCCCATGCTTCGATGGTAAATCCGAGGCTGGATATGCGATTAGCAAGAAATTTTGAGTGGACGAATTATCTCGGTTGATTTTTAGAGAAACCAAATCAAAAGATAATTTTTCAATGTGAAAATGCGAACCAGTGAAGGTGTGCGACAGAGGCGCGACACGCCTCCATCGTGGAACAACACTTGGTTTTATTCCAAAAAATTTTCTATGGGATTAGAAAGTTCATTTGGAGAATTTTCGGAAAAAATATAAAAAATAAACCCTGTCTGGGTCGCGGACCCTATGTCCCGAGATGAACTTTTTTTGAATTTCGTGAGAGGCATCCTAGACTTTTCCAGACCTCTCCTAGACTTAATATATGATCAAATAGGTTGTTTTAAGCATAAAGAGGGTTTTAAACCCTATTCTAAGTCCTTGGAAAAGACTAGGACTAAAGAGAAGAGAAGAGGAGCGAGGAATTAAGGAGTTCGAACAGAGTTCCTTGAGGTTGATTGTCCAAAGGTTCAATCTAGGTATATAAGGCTAAACTAAAGCATGAAATTGTGCTTCCATGTGCCCCATATATGGTCATAGAGGAGTTGTGAGTATAATGAGTCTTCATGCATATTTATTCTTTAATAGTTTCTTGTAAATTATATATATTACATGTATTTTCATGTGTTCATGATCATTATGAACTGGTTTTACTGGTTTAATGTTTTTACATGAATTATCGCATAAACCCTATTTATTATTTAATAAAGATTACATGAATGTACCTGGGGATGGAATCTAGAGCCTTAACTTGAGTATGTCGATTGTAATCTTGATGTGAGTACGAGGTTGCGTTTATTAAGGTTGATAATCCTATGAGTCTTCATAATTGAGTTCTTGAGTTTTGTCTAAACGACTTCTTCTAAGTGATGATCTGCGTCCTTGAGTTTTTAAATGAGAATTGAGTTGAGTTAAAATCCCTGAAATTAATAGAGGACTTTAGAGTTTGAGTTCATGAGTAAATGAGAAGTCTCCATAAGACTAATTGAGATAATGCGTGCCTCTATGAGGCTACTTGAGATGAGGAGGAGGAGTTTTATGAGCAAGGAGTCTTGGGAGGAGTATCAAGCACCGAAATGAGTAATAGTAAGTCCTACTTGCACTCATTACCTATGTTGGCCCAGCGTAGGAAAGGATTGAACCATTAAATCTCATAGTCCCGTCTCAAGTTACAGTACCAGAACCAATAGAGGACTGATTGAGTTTAGATCCCTTGTGGATCATATTCATTCCTTACCGAGCAAGTATGGAACAGCTGTGGAAACATCAGCGAGATTGTTGTATAGTCACTGGCTCTTAAATGATTATTGTCGGATAAGAGAAACTCCTACAAAGTTCCCACCTTTAGTACTCTAAGATGAGATGACATAAGTTGAGCCTGATTTGATTAATGATTTTTGATTGGTTGATGGGTCATTTGTCTACTTTTTATTCTTACTTTAGATAGATAATTAACATTTTGATTGGTTATTATTCTAAGTTGATGTTGTTCCATATTATTCTATATGTTCCTGTTTCATTCAGCTATTTTACATACAATACATTCCACATACTGGCGCCACTCGGTGTTGCATCGTTTCATGATGCAGATACAGGGATCAGGGGTTGTCAACAAGTGAATCGTTGAGGATCTGAGCAGTTCAACTAATTTGGTGAGCCTCCTTTACTTCGGGGGTCATTAGTTATTTTCATCTTGCTTACTAGAGTTATACTTTTGAGTTAGCTTTATTTTATTTTGAGGTAGTCATGGGTCTGTCATTGGCACCATATGATAATGATAGAGACTTCATAGACTAGAGTCGAATGTTGATGTTAAGACTCGTTGAGCTAGTTTCTTTCTACTAGACTTTCTTATTTATAATATTATTTTGAGACTAGATGAGATATGCCCATTACTTTTCTTTACCTTCCGCTGATTGTCTAGAGGTTATTGACTGAATGGATGTGATGAGGCCAAGTGGTTCATTTGGGGACCAGCAATAGTCTTTGCGTGTCGGACACATCTAGGGTACCCTTCTGCGGCGTGAGAATTCCTTTGTTAATGTTGAATTAAAATTTAGCTTTAACGACCGGGAAAAAATTTGGTCACTATAAGTGTATTTATAACGACCGAAAAAAAATTAGTTACTCTAAGTGTATTTGTAATGATTGAAAAAAATTTGGTCACTATAAGTGTATTTATAACAACTGGAAAAAATTTGGTTACTACAAGTATATTTATAATGACTGGAAAAAAATTTGGTCACTATAAGTGTATCTATAACGATCGGATTCATTTCCCTTTGTTAAAAAATGGTCGTTAAAAGCCTTTTCTCTTGTAGTAAGACTCCAGTAACATCAAGTTTCATCAACAACATCATCAACACTCTAACATTACAATCACAATCACAGTCACATGCACATTCGTATAGTCAAGGCTCTACACTCATTTCCTAAGTTCATTCTTGCAAGCTTTAGTAAATAAAATTAGGGTTTATATTCAATTTAGAATTCAAAATCATTTTCTCAAGTAACAAGTTTATAGAAATCATCAGTTACACAATATAAGCAAAGTAGGTTAAATATCATAGAAGTTTCCAAAAAGATATGCAATCATGGGAACATCAATATTATCATAACTCATCCTCTCACAATCATGGGGCATATGGGAGAACAATCCCATGTTATAGGTTAGCCTTTCATACCTGGAACGAAAGAAGATATTTAACCTCGCAAGGAATTGGCCTCGATCTTTTGAACCCTAGCTTTTCTTCTCTTCTCCTCTTAAGAATTCTAACTCAACCAGCATACAAACTTTAGAACAGGTTTAGAAACAAATTTTTAGGCCAAAAATGACTATATTGGTCATGAATTAAGTTTGGGAGGGGTGAGATAAAGTCTGGAATAATCCTAGAAAAATTTAAAATTTTAAACTTTGATGGAACATGTCGATGGACTAGGTCCGTGATGCGAACCTATTGCGTACCTGTACATTTTTTTCCAAAAAAATTTTGATCAATTTTCCAATCTCATAGAAATTAAAGGGACCAAAATTATGTGCAAGCCTGCGACAAGTCCACGACGCGGACATGTCACGCACGTTTTTGGAATTGCGTTCTAGCTTTGAAAAAAATATCTTTTGATCCGGTTACTCTAAAAATCAACCAAGACCATTTTTTCATATAATATTTCATGTTATTCGCTTTTCCGGCCTAGGATTTTCCAAAAGAGTTTGGGAAGACGTGTTTTCTCATCTAGAGATATTTTGATGATTTTATCGGGTGTAAAATAAATATATTCAAATAATAATTGAACACTTTATTTATGAGATTCATAAATATTGTAGGAGTGTTAGTCCAATCGAATGACATACTAAGGAACTCAATATAATCATAACAACTCCTGAAAGTTATCTTTGAGATTTTACTTTCCTTATCTTTCAACGGATAATAGCTGGATTTGAGGTCTATCTTAGATAAACAAATGGCACCTTGAAGTTGGTCGAACAAGTCATCAATTCTAAAAAGAAGATACTTATTTTTATGGTGACTTAGTTCAAATGTAGTAGTCAATATATATCCTAAGGGAATTGTGGTATTGTGAGTTTTGATGATTTGACAAACTACTTTGCAAAGGTGATTTAATGACAAGACATAGTTTTCCATTATCATAATGGGAGAAAATTTTGTATCTTAGATTTTGATGAATTAACAAACAATAGAAAAAGAAGACTTAATCTACAAAAATTTTGGCCTACAAACAAGTCAACTTTGTACATCTGTAAAGCTGCACTTTTTGTAGTTGGTGGCCACTGCAGTAGAGGCGTTGCAATGGCAACTTTCCTCTATCAATGGTATGCCTTCTGGGTTTTTGACTCTCTTACAACGAGAACATGTTGAAAAATAACATCCAAGATTTTGGAAAATCAAGTTCATACACAAAGAAAATTCATTTGAAGGGACAACATTTCTCATACTCAACAGAGACATGATCCAGTTGCTGCAACATTTTTAGTTAGGTTTTAAGTTTTGTATTATCATTTTTATATTCTAAATCTACTTTTAGATTATAAAAGATAATAGATCTTTTTCTTGTCTAATAGCTTGAGTCAGATTAACCAAAGTTATTTAGTTGAATCATCTATATTTTAGTTTAGCTTCTTTCAATATTGGTTTGGTGTTCTCTTGGGTAGAGTTTCCTAGAAGTGTTAATTAGAGTTATTTGATGTATGGATGCAGTAGAGTTGTTTGTTTTCTTCTCTTGTCTTTGACATCTGAGATGGTGGCTGAAGTTAGGATTGGCGTATTGTTAAAGCCTATATCAACTAGAGTTAGTCAGTATAGTAGGCAATAGAGTTTTGGTTAGTTGTCTTGTAATAGAGGTGTTACAACAGGGAAGAGATTAAGAGTTCAATTCTCAGGTTACCAAGAGTTTGTACTCCAAATCTTATCTCATTGTTAATGAAGTTGTTGGTGAAATCCTATGAGACATGTCATGATTTTTCCTCCCTTAAGCAAGGAATATTGTACTCAAACACATTATGTCATTTCACTTTCATAATCTAACTTCAACATTCTTGTTAAATGATTATGTCAAGGGACCAAGTCCTTTGACCCGTGCTGGACTTGTATAAGCCAATAAGAACCATTTTTTTATTTGCATAAAAAGGAATGGAGAAACCCAAGGTGAGACAAATTGATTTGATGAAATCCTTATCAAGACGATTTCTTAACAATTATTCTTTTAGCTCTTTCAACTTAGTTAGAGCCATTCTATATGGTGGAAAAGAAATGAATTAACTAATAGGAAGGATATCTATTCTAATTCAATTTCTCTATTGGTAGGGTCTCTAGTAGATCATTGAAAAAGACTTCAAAGTACTCATTCACAAGTAAACTGACTTAAAGGATGGTGTTTCAACACTAGATTCTCTAACTCTGATCATGTGATAGATACACCCTTGAAAAGTAATTTTCTGACCTTAAGGTATGAAATGAAATAGACTTTAGGTACCACTAAACTACCTTTCCATACTAGGACTGACTTATCTCGAAATGACAGTTTTACTACTTGAATTTTATAGTTGAGTGAGACATAACAAGAATATAATCAGTCCACGTCTATAATAACATCAAAATCTACTATGTCTAACTTAACTAAGTTAGCTTTGGTGTCTTTATAATGAATTGAAATAGTTCTCAGCCAATACAGATTCACTAATAAGAATAAATCGCAAACTTTATAGCTATATAGGGAGTCACAAAAGACAAGTTAAAACCTAGATTAAGTAAAGCATAAACATTTTACAAAAGATACTTTATGTATACCAGTAATGATGTCTACAGAGTTTTCCTGATCCCAATGTATAGACAGAGCATACAGACAATTTAGACATCCGCATGTTTTCTAATGTAGTCTCCTTGTGGGCAATCCTACCTGTTGGTGATATTGAAGTAGACGAGGCCATAGTGACCCCATTACCCTACCTCAAAGATGGGCAGTCTGTTAGAAAGTGACCTCACAAACCACACTATAAAAATCATATTTGCCATTACAACACTCCCCTTGATGGAGCCTATCACACTTACTACAAGGTAGGTTTTTTGAGTAGTTCCTTGTGCCATACTGCCCTGTGTATGAGTACTTTATTCTTTAAAATTTTGATTTTTTCAAAAACCTATAATCATCCTTATTTTTCAGGCAAGTGCATTAGTTGCTGATGGTGTAGGTCCAGATAACCTTCTCCGAAAGAAGGACTTATCACCATTTTCATTTTTCTACTGATTGGGCTCATAAGTTGCTAACTTTCCCCTCTTAATTTGGTGTTCATCCTTATCTTTTGGTTTATCCTTCTGAACTTGTTGACCATACATGATAACTTTAGAGATATCCATATTAGTGACCAAGAGTGAAGCCATATACCTTTTCTCACATGCTTGTCTAATCCATATACAAACTTTCTCATTCTAGATCTCATGTATGGAACCATCTCTAGAGTATAGTTAGATAATTAGATAAAACTAAGACTCTACTCTTTCATATTTATACCTCATCGTTTCAAATAAAAAACTCTTCCACCTTAACCTCTTTCAACTCCTTGGAAAAGAAATACTCCCTTAAAGTCATTCCAAACCACTATGACGGCATCCTCATCATGACCTTGCTCTCACTAATTGTACAATAAATTTGAAACATCTTTGAGTTGATAAGAGATAAGTTCAAATTATTCATCTTTAATATCACGCATCACCTTCAAGATTTTTCACATCTCGTCAATAAAGTTCTAGGGGTCCTTGGACCCTGTGAATGTCGGCGGGTTCGTCCAGAAGAATTCCCTAATCGTTATACTTGATGGTTACTGTGAACTAAGCGATCATTTGAACTACTCTTGTACACTCTGCCTCAAAAGTAGTAGCGCAGGGATGCTGAGGAAAAGGTACTTATGGAACCCTCACAGTGCTAATAGGCATATTTTGAGCCATTATACTTGCATCCTGATCTGTAGAGCGAGCTTCATTCCTTGTCTACATTATAATCAGTGGAGACAGATTGCTCACATTGGTGTTAGTGAAAACCTCAGTACTTGCAACATTTTCCTAATTAGTGGTACTCTTTAGAGGATTTTAAATACGTAAATGCATGACTTGGAAGAAATTTTATAGTGTTAAACTCTATCGCACGAACTAGAGTATGAAAAAAGATAGTATTTCCTAATGTTTAGTAGTCTTCTTATTATAGATGTGGTGCACTTTACACTCATAAGAAGGACTCTATTAGACACGACTTTATAAACAGCCTAGAACACTTAAACTCTATATTTCAATACCATATTTGTTACATCTCGAGCATGCAAGTCTGAAAAGAATAACTTGATTGACTCATTTAACTTGTTCATTGTCACGACCCAACCCCGGAGTCATGACTTGTGTCGATTAGGCACTTAACCCACTATCAAATCAAAAAAAATCCCCAAACTAAGCTTACGAAATTCTACCGAAATTTCGGCAGAGTTTCCTCTGTTTCTACACCCTATCC
>JAPFFP010024055.1:0-16214 GCA_026153255.1 Solanum medicagineum
ATAGATATAGGATGGTTCTCCCGAGCCTTATCGGCAACGGGTGCCAGTCCACCCTAACGGGACTTTGGGGTGTGACATTGGTAGTGTCTGTCAAGAGTATTGGAGTGTGAGATAGCGTGAGTTCTGAGGAGATCCCTATCAAAATCTTTGATCGTCAGGTTCGAAAATTGAGAAATAAAGAGATTGCATCTGTCAAAGTATTATGGAGCAACCAATTTATAGAAGAAGCTACTTGGAAGGAGGAGGAGGATATGAAGGACAAATACCCTCACTTATTCCAGCCTACCGATGATGAGAGAGTTGATGGGGAGCATTTCCCCCTTAAATTCTTGAACTTTGTAATCCTTAAGTCTTTCTTTTTTTTTTCTACATGACAGAGTTCTAGAGTCCGAGTGAGGATTGATGTGATGCATTGATTGTTTAATTGTTTACTTGCTAAAGCTTTATTGATTGCACTAGTGAGTTGAGAGCTGGTTGATTGTTAGAGTCCATAGGTAAATTTGTGCCTTGCCCTAAATCTCTAGTTGCTCATCATTCAAGGATAAATGATCCTATGGGGGAGATATTGTGACACCCCATAACTCTATCCTCATATGTACCTATGTTTGAAGCCTCATTCCTATATGTGGAAGTGTATTAGAGTCATAAGAGACCTCTAGTACTTAGACGAGTTCAAGACTTTGCTATAAATTGAGTTTTGAGTGTTGGGTTGTGCAAGGGTCAACTATAAATAACCATAACTCTTAGCACAGAAAGAACTGAAGGTCCCATAATATACCAAATAAAAGCCCTTTGAATTATCTTTCCAATGTAACAGGTTTCACCTCATTTAAAGTTCAAAGTCAACAGTCATGGCCATTTTAATGAAGACTGCTAGTGCAGAGTTGCACTACGAAATCTCTATTATGGGGTCGTAGTGTGGGCTACGAGTCATAGTGTGGCTCGTAACAACTTCCAGAAACTCTAAAATTGAGCCTAAGGGTTATGAGAGGGGTCCTATGGGTTGTAGTATTGTTCACAAGTCGTAACGAGGCATGTAACGAGCTTTTGACATATTTTAAGAAGGGTTTCTTTGGTCCTTTCCCCACCCTTTCTAAGCATAAGGACGAAGTTTTTACACTTAAATCAGCCCTAGAACATCTCAGATAGCCTCTTTTATTTTGAAATATTCTCTCTAAGGCACAGAAGCAAAATTCAAGAGAGGAAGAGGGGCTAGGGTTTGAAGGAGTACTTGAGAAATCTTCCAATTTCTTCTGAGATACTTCAAGATTCTACACTCCCAGGTATGTAAGGCTTACCAAAGTGTGATAACTTATTCTTCACACGCCCCTTCAATTCATTGAGTCAAGATTTGGTAAAAGAGGTGAGATTTGAGAAATTATATTATCTAAATATTAAGATTATGTACTTACTATGAATTCTCTTGATGTTTTATGAAGTCTTATTGCATCATATACTTTCAATATGGCATTGAGCTATATTTTTATACTTGATAGCATGAACTTTTAATTTCATGATTTATGAGAAATCTATGCATATGTTGAGTTGAGCTTGAGTTTGAAGATTTGAGATGAGTACTGGAGTTGAGTTGAGTTGAGCTATTGAACATTTTGAGTTGAATACATTGAGTGTTTTGAGTTGAGCAAATTGAGTATGAAGGGCATGTTACATTGAGTCACATATGCTACCACACAAGAACATGTTGCTTACATTACATGATGAGTCGATTTGAGTGAGTCTAAATAACCGTTATTTGAGTTGAGTTAAGTTTGATGGATTGCATTGCATGAATTTTTGAGTTTGAGTTGAGTTGATTGGTTGCATTGAGGAGATGAGATGATGAGTACTTGAGATGAGATAACCCAAATGAGGTTAAGATTTGAGTTGATTGATTGAGCATTGAGGATTGAGTTGACTAATGATGTTGAGCATATTTTAGTCTTGGGAGGAGTATTGAACACCGAGTTGGGTGATTGAAAAGCACCCCAGAACTATGTTTGCCAGTACAGTCATTTCAGCATAATACTAGCGACTCTTGTCCCGCAAGTGGACACCCCTTATGGATCCATGAGGGAGAGTTAGCACGTCCTTTTCCGTGGCAAGTTAAGGAAGGGTGAGGCAACGATGCCATATTTGTTGTCCATCACCAAATTATAGGTGGTGGGAGGTATGTCGGCTAAGGGAAACTCCCAAGCAACATTGATTGAGTATGAGTTTTCAAAATTAGCCTATTATACTAAAACTATTTTAAAAGCTTGATTTACTCTAAACTTACATAAATTGAATTGAGCATGAGTATTGAGTTCAAATGCGTGAGTCGAACTCTATTTTTTTCTTGAGCTATTTTAGATACCAATATATTTCATGTACTGACGTCCATTTTAATCCTGCATCGTTTTATGATGTAGATACTGCAAATAGAGGGCTTTAGCACGCGCAACGTTGAGGTCCGAATCAGTACATTCCTCGATCTTGGTGAGCCCTCCTAGTATCCCGGAGGAGCCTTTTTGTCTTTCATTATTTTTGAGTACTTCTCTTTCTTTTATTGAGGAGCCCATGGTCAATCATGACACATCTCTAGACTGATGAGTAGAGGCTTTATAGGCATTTGAGTAGAGGTTTTGGATGATTCTTTGTATCTAAACTATTTTCATTGATATTATGATACAGTAGAGTTATTTTTTTTAAGTGTATATGCTCATATTTGATGCTTATTCATTGAGTTATTCTTCCGCTTTTGAGTTTAATGTGACAATGAGGTCAAGTGGTTCTCTCGGGGGCTAGTGATAGTTTCTAAGTGCAGGCCACTCTAAGGGTACCCTCCCGGGGCGTGATATTTAGACCCGCATACTTTATGTCCCTTTACCTTTCCCTAACCTGCTAAGCTACCTCTTGGCTAGATAACTCAGTAATCTTCATTTCCATAGCCAAATTAGTCTTCCTTGAGTCATCATCAAGAGAACTACCTGGGCCTTCTAGCTCAAAATGATATTCACGAAAGGTCTGTTGTTGCATGCCGTAAGCATACCCATATCTACTGGGACCACCAACTGAGTCTATCCAAATTCTCTCAGCTTGTTCTTAGCTAAGTGGCATGCCTTGGATATCTTCCAGCTGATTCTGACGAAAATCCTCTAAAGCATGAAGATATCGATCCTGAATTGAACGATAATAATATTATATCAAAATATAAATAGAAAATAAAGTAAACTATTATTTTTACAATAGAAGCTTACATAAGTTTGTTAAGCGTGTGGCTCAACCCAAATATCTAAATCTTCAAGATTTTTCTTCTTCATCGTTGTGTTGCCTTGAATGCCTCAGCATGAGTTACCGTCCTCCCCAACTCCTTTTCCTACAAATGAAATTATTTAAATTTAAAAATAATTAAATATTAATACCTACAATATAAATGACTTAAGAAAAATGACACATACCAATTTTCTTTTTACAGTTCCTTGACTCTGAGCCTCGCTTATGTGTAGAGAGCCACCCTTAGTAGATGCTCTAGCCTTCTTACTAATCTCACTCATTTGCTTGAACTTTGGATTGCTCTCCTAGTGGTTAAGTAGTTTTTTCCAATCCTCGGATAGAATCTATCGAGGCTTTTTATTCTTTTTACGAGCTTTCTCAAATAAACTAGAGAGTAAATGTCCTGCTTTCTTATGAAAATTTGCACAAATTTGGGCCTCATGTTCTTGACTCCAAGCACACTTTTTCTGCAGTGACAAGATAGTTTTTGTAAATAAGTATTTTTGAAGATAAGTATTGAAGTAGAGTTAAAGCAATAATTTTTAATATACCCTAAACTCCAAAAAAAAAAAAAAATTCTCTTGAGATTGGTTGGCATCTTACACCAAGTAGGATATGCATCTCTGTAGAGATTTTTTATAATCTCAGAAATGATCCTCACAACATCGTCTGGATTAAAACTGTAATACAAAATGAAAACACTTATTGTTAAAATTAAGTCAATTATCAGATGATTACAAACTAAAGATACTTTGTAAAAAAATGGTAAATCTCTGACGTATAGCCATCAGCTTCAATGATAAGTCTGTTATGCATATCCCTCACATCAACTTGTGTGGAAACCTGATCATTTGTAGCTAACTGACCTATGGTAGGAGTGTCAGGCTCAGAACTATTGCCTTGAAGGCGAAGGCTTGACATACCAAGTTGTGAAGTAGATGCTGATAAAGGATGAGAGTCTGTAGGGGTAGTGAGTAACTATGTGAGAGACACTAGATGACAGTCACTGAGCCTCAGAGGTAAATGAGTGTACCCATGTAGGGTAGCATACCCAGACGTAGGCATCATCATAGGTGAGGGGGCTACTGAGTATATTCCAATGGTGGATGCATATAGGATGACAAAGGATGAATCTGTGAAGGCACTTGACTAATAGACTCAGTCTGCCTAAAATAGTCATATAGCAAGGTGTCTCGTGGTGAGAGAGATGGTGTAGAGTTTGATCTAATATGTATCCCTGTCGGTCATCTACTAACGATACAATTTCTCTCTTTTTTTTTTGTTTTTTGGGTCATTATCTATACCTTTACCTTTATTTTTATCACCACCTCCCATCTAAGTAACAAAAGCATTCAAGTCAAAACAAGGTTAGATCAGGGAGGGGGAGACTGCTTTCAGTAGTTACACAATGATGCGTTACCACAATAGGCTAAAAGCAAAATAATAGACAACAAAGAGGAAAAGCTCATAGTTGACAAATGGAGAAAAACTTCGATATCAAACTATCACTCACTTTTCTATTTTCATAAGGAAAGTCAATATGTAAATAAATAAAACCAAGGAGCACAAGGAAAACTGGAGACAAAACCGTACACAAGAAAATATCATATACTTACAAGAGTTGGATCCTTTATACCTACTAGAAAGAAATGGAACCAAAGATAATTTACATGAGTTGAACCAAGGACCAACTCCTCTTCATTTTTAATTTTCAGGGGTTGCTATATTTTTTCCATTACCGAAGACAACTCATTACAAAAAAAGATCTCAATACGCTAAGTGATCATGAGAGCAAGCTCAATTAGCTGGAAAGAAAATTTCTGTTAAGATATGGATTCGGCAAGCAATGTTTCCAGCTTCCATAAGTGGCTTTAATAACCAGAACCAATGATAATTCTTCCAGACTCAAAACTATGTCCTCGTAAGTCTATGAGTTTCATTTTGTACCTGAGTTTTATAGGTATGTAATATGTTCATGTTAAACTAATTTTATGTAGGCTATTAAAGGGATGAGAGAGAAAGTACAAAGAACTACCAAGTTTTGTATATGTTTCGAGGATGGAAACAGGGGTATTTGTGGTGAACTTGCATATGTAAGGGCTTGTTGTGAGGCTTGATGAGTCGTAGAAATACGACTCTTATAACGCTTTTAACAAAAGGATTTTTGCTCGTTCTCAAGAAAATTTGTTATTTTGATGTTTGTTTTTGTTATTTTTCAGGAAAAGTGACTACGTATGGAGAAATGAATGAACCACAGGAAAAGAGATGAAAAAGAGTCAAGCATTGGCAAGAGGAACACAAATAGAACCAAGTGTGGTCTCACGAGAACCTACACGGCTCATGTACATCCACACAGACCGTGAGGACCATCGTGGACTCACATTTGGTGGCTGACGGCAGTGACGAATGAGCAAAAGGGAGGCACAGGAAATATTTGACAAAGGCGTGTCCCACGACACATTTCACAGACCATGGGAGGTGTGACGGGTTGTGGCGCAACTCTTCAAAGTGACATGAGGGCAATTATTGTTGAAAAATGAGTAAAATACGCAAAGTGGAGTCAGATGGGGCCCTGTCACGGGTCATATGACCAACCACGGTCCGTGACTTGGCCCGTGATGACAAGTGGAGCTGGAAAATGTGCAAGGAAAAGTAGATGATCCGTGTAATGGACCTTTTAAACTCACACGGCTCGTTCAACGGCACGTGGAGCAGCAGAGTGGGTTGAAGATTTTAGAGACCAAGTATGATAACATGGACCGTTACACGGTCCGTCCAATATCTCACGGGCCGTGTAACGGCCCATAGCCATGTCGAAATTATTTTTGCTATTTTAAATCAGATAAAGTTTTCGTTGTATATAAATAGTATTTTTATTTCGTTTTTACTTAGTCTTGGACGACTGGAGATAGAAAACTCAAGAAAACACTATTTTGTTGTAATTCCATTGAATCTTGTGGATTTCTAGTATCTTATTCAAGGTTGTGATCCATGGATTCTCTAACTCATCAATAGTAAGTTCTTCATTTATGAATTCTATTTATTATTATGGGTTATCTTTCGTGAACATGCTAGGCTAAACCCACAACTAGGGTTGTGGGAACCATGACAAATTGATAAGATAGACGAATATGGGATAAATCTTGGGATTGATTAGCATATATATCGTAGTAATCTTTGTTATAATTTCTTCCTTTATGAGTCGACGCATTAGGGTAAGCCTTTATTCATTACATGCCCGAAAGGGATGTTTTAATTAGGAAAAGAGTTCTACGACGAAAATCCAAGGTTTTTAACCTAGTCTAAATACTTGAAACTGAAAGGTGAGAGTATTCCGGGATTGACAACAATGGTTAGTAAGTATACGTTCTGAGACCAAAAGGTGATGAATGATATGCATCTAAGAAGGACCGAGAGGTGAATTAGATGTTACATAACTTGTTAGATCTTGTATACGTAATCATGAATGAGTTTACCTCTAGATTTGGCTATTGCATTAGATGTCATGGGGAGCACAATCCCAGCTTCGCATTAATTGTCTAAAATCCAGTTGTCTTTGCACTTATTTTTTACTTTGTTTTAGTGAGTTAGTTTATAAAAACCAAAATCCCCCATTTACTTTATGAACTTTTGTTTTGGGAATCGATATTACATCTAAAAATGGTGATAATAGATTTATTCTCATGCATTCCCCATGGGATCGATCTCAACCTCTTGTTGAGCTCTATATTTTATAAACGATCGCTTTACTATTCCACTTGGAGTGTCAATTTGGGCGTATCAAACTTTGGCGCCATTGCCGAGGAATACGACGAAGTAATAGTCTATTAGTCGCAAATTTCAGTTTCTAATACTAGTCCCTGATTTTACTTTTGTTTCTTGTTTTTGTTTCTTGATAGGGAGCCAACGTTGCATGCCAAAAACCTGAAGCAAGGATGAAGCACTCGTTCCCTACGACCCTTAGCTTACTAAATCAATGCCTAAGAACGCGATGCAGCTAGATAGAGAGAGTTGGCCATGAACCCTGCAGGAAGGGGAAACAATGGTCTGGATGACGATGACAATGCTGGCAATGAGGTACCACCGGCAACACCACTTAGACAGGTGTCGCTGCCTAGTGAAAGACCCTAAGTGCCTCAGCCGCCCCAAGCAGTGAATGATGACAATGAGGGTGCTGGGATCACTAGGGCAATTGTACTTCCCCCACTGCCCACAGGTGTTAAGTTAAATATCACTAGAGTTATGCTGCATATGCTACTGTTGAAAGGGTTGTTCAACGGAGCAGTAACTGAGGATGCAAATCAGTATGTCCTAAACTTTCTGGTGACATGCCAATCGTTAGAGATTCTAGGGGTTAGTCAGTAGGCAATTAGGTTGCGGTTATTCCCATTGTCTCTTTCTGGTACGGGCGATTAAGTGGCTGAACGAGCTTCCACATGATTCCATCTGTACTTGGGGAGAGTTAAAGGAGGCATTCTTGGAGAGGCTTTTCCCCATATCAAGACAGCTAAAAATCACAGATGATATTAGGTCTCACAAGAAACTACCGAATGAAGCACTACATGAGACTTGGGAGAGATTCAGACAAAAGCTCAAGCAGTGCCCCAATCAACTTCTCACAGATGAGCATTTGAAGGCAATCTTCTACAGGTCCTGCAACTTTGTGACAATGCGTATCATTGATGCTACTTGTGGGGGATCAGACATGTCTAGGACTTTCCCAGACATAGTGGTGATCTTAGATCCGGTAGCCAAAACAACAGGGCATGGTAGACTGGAGATGGAGACTGTTCAGGGCTCGTCTTTGAGATGATTGCTGAACAACGATGGAAGTAGGAGGAATGAGATCAAGACATGGCCCACATGAAGACCCAACTGGACTTGCTGGCAATACGGTTCTTAGACGGTGCAGAAAAGGTAAAAAGTTGTAGACACGATGCCCAGATACGATGATCAAGGTTATAATTATGATGAGGATGCAAACTTCTTAGGCAGCCAGGGGGTTATCGGCCACTCAACGCTGGTAATCAAGGTTGGAACTATGGTCGTGGTCAGAATTTATCAAGGAAACTGCTAGAACAGAGACTGCTGTAGGAACCGTGAGCGTCAAAATGATAGTGGTGGAAACTCAAAATTAGAAGAGATGATGGCAAAGGTGCTTGACAAAGTTGAGTTCACCGTGGTAGGGATGTGAGATATAAAAGGGGAGATGTCCAATGTTCGGCAGCTGGTCGACTCGTATTCCACCTAGATCAATCAACAAGAGCAGCCGATGGAGCAATTGTCAACATCAATAAATCAGAGAAAAGTTGGGTCACTTCTTAGTAACACTATTCAGAACCCAAAAAATGATGGTCATTGCATGGCAGTAACCATAAGGAGCGCTAAGGTACTTTCTGACCCTGTTGTACCCAGTAATACAGGTTTTGATGAAGTTAAAGGCAAGATGCCTGACCCCATGGAGGTGTATATTGATAATTTGAGTGAAGAAGCTGAGGTGGCACCAGCAGAACCTGAAGTTGCTAAAGAGCCTGAGGTGACACTAGCAGGACTCAACCTCTGCCAGCCATTCCTAAGCCACCACCACCATTCCCACAGAGGTTACAGAAGAAGGTTGAGGATGGAAAGTTTCAAAAGTTCTTGTCTATGTTAAAAGAGATATTAGTGAACATCTCTCTAGTAGGGGCACTTGAGCAGATGTTGGGCTATGCTAAGTTCATGAAAGACTTAGTGACCAAGAAGAGGATATCGATAATCAAGTCGGCAAACAATCTCTACCACTATAGTGCCATTGTCACAAGATCTCTTGTGGAAAAGAAGGAAGACCAGGGAGCCTTCACTATCTCATGTACCATTGGAGCATTTGACTTTGCAAGAGCTCTCTGTGATCTGGGTTCCAGCACTAACTTGATGCCGCTGGTAGTTTACAAGTAGTTGGTTTTAGGAGCCCCCATGACCACTACAATGCGGCTACTCATGGCAGACAAATCAGTGAAGCGGCCCGTGGGGATTTTATGTGATGTGCTGGTCCGTCCGTGTGGGCAGGTTCATCTTTCATGCGAACTTTGTCATTCTGGACTGCTAGGTGGATTTTGAGGTTTCCATCATCCTTAGAAGACCATTTTTGGCTACTGACAGGGCACTGGTAGATGTAGAACGAAGGGAGCTGACTTTCAGACTTAACACTGAAGAGGTCAAATTCAGTGTGTACTGCAATAAAGAGACCTAAAGAGGTGGTTATGATGTCTATCTTAGATGTGGAAGATGATTGTCTTTTTGAGATCCCACTTGAGGAAATAATGAGGGTAGACACACTAGCGGCGGTGTTGATGAACTTCCCAAAGGATGGTGTTAATGGGACACAGACACAGTGAATGTGTTGCAAGGTAGGGGAACCAGACTATTTGTCCCCAGAAAGTTGGACTTAAACTTGCAGAACAGATCTACACCGCCAGCTAAACATTCTATCGAGGAGCCTCTAGCTGTGGAGCTCAAGGAGCTGCCCCAAGACATAATGTATATATTTTTGGGCACTGAAAACACTCTTCCTATGATAGTGGTTGCAAATCTCTCGGAAAACAAGGTGGAGGCATTGCCGGGGGTCCTCCAAAAGTTCAAGCTAGCTATTGGTTGGACTATTGCAGATATTATAGGGATTCCTCAGGGATATGCACACATAAGATCAAAATTGGAGGATAATTATGTGCCCAGTATTGAGCATCATCGCAGGCTAAACCCACATATGCAAGAGGTAGTGAAAAAAGATATCATCAAGTGGCTAGATGCTGGGGTGATATACCCTAATTCTGATAGCAAATGGGCCAGTCATATTCAGTTTGTCCCGAAGAAATGGGGCATGATATTGGTGGCTAATGAAAAAAGTGAGTTGGTCCCTTTGAGACCTTTGACTGGATGGTGAGTGTGCATGGACTACTGGAAGCTGAATAAATGAAACTTGAAGTACCATTTCCCATGCCCTTCATGGACTAGATGTTAGACAGGTTGGCAGATAGAGAGTGGTACTGCTTCTTGAATGGGCACTCGGGCTACAATCATATATGCATAGCCCCGAAGGATCAGGAGAAGACTACTTTCACTTGCCCGTATGGGAATTTTACCTTCAGAAGAATGCCCTTCGGGTTGTGTAATGCCCCAACCACCTTCTAGTGCTGTATGATGATGATTTACTCCGACATGGTTGAAGACACCCTTGAGGTATTTATGGATGACTTCTGTGTAGTGGGTGATTCCCTCGATACATATCTGTTGAATCGTAGCAGGGCCCTACAACATTGTGAGGAGGCTAACTTGGTGCTAAATTCAGAGAAATGCGATTTCATAGTCAAGGAGGGAATAGTTCTTGGCCATAAGATTTATGAGAAGGGCATATAAGTGGATAAGGCGAAGATCGAGGTGATTGAGAAACTACCACCTCCCATATCTGTGAAGGGAGTCCGGAGTTTCCTTGGGCATGCAGGTTTCTACCGCCAATTTATAAAAGACTTCTCCAAGATTTCACATCCTTTGTGCAAGTTATTAGAGAAGGATACAAAGTTTCATTTTGATGATAGCTGTAAGCATGCCTTTGAAACCCTGAAGCAAAAGTTGATTTCTGCACCCATAGTGGTTGCTCCTAACTGGACTGCCTCATTTGAGGTGATGTGTAATGCAAGTGGAATGTTGTGGGTGTTGTGCTTGGACAGAAGCGCAACAAGATTTTCCACCCCATTTACTATGCCAGTAAGAGCTTCAATGATGCTCAAAAGAATTATACAGTGACTGAGCAGGAATTGCTCGCCGTGGTATATGCATTTGACAAGTTATGAGCATATGTATTGGGCACCAAATCCATAGTGCACACTGACTATGCAGCCTTGAGGTATCTCATGGCAAATAAAGATGTTAAGCTAAAGTTGATCAGATGGGTGCTCCTTCTACGGGAGTTTGACTTTGAGGTCCTAGACAGACAAAGATTTGAGAATCAAGTGGCAGGCCACTTGTCCGAATTGTAGGATGGGTCAAGACAGAAGGATTGGTTGAACATCGATGATTCCTTTCCTGATGAGCAGGTATTGACAGCTTCTATGGACCTTATTCCTTAGTTTACTGATTTTGCTAACTTTCTGGTGAGCGATATTATGCTAGAGGGCCTTAACCCTCACCAGAGAAAAATGTTTCTTTTTTTATGTGCGCAGGTACTTCTAGGATGACCCATACTTGTTCTGAACATGTGCTGATGGGGTTATCAAGTGGTGCATTCAAGAAGTAGAGATGTTGACTATCATGGAGGCCTGTCACTCATTCGCAGTGGGGGTCACCATGGTGTGGCCAGAATGGCGAAGAAGATTCTCCAATGTGGGCACTACTAGCCCATTATCTATAAAGATGCCCACGACTCAGTACTTGAGTGTGATCAGTCCCAGCGACAGGGCAACATCTCAAAGCACCAGGAGCTGCCCATAACCCCGATTCTTGAAGTAGAAATGTTTGACATCTAGGGAATTGACTTCATGGGCCCATCTGTGAGTTTGTATGGAATGAAATACATCCTGGTAGTGGTGGACTATGTCTCCAAATGGGTGGAGGCGGTTGAATTGCCAAAAAATGAGAGTAAGAGTGTTGTCTAGGTTCTGAGGCGGAACATCTTTTCTAGATTTGGGACACCCAGAACTATTTTCAGTGATGCGGGTTCTCATTTCTGTAACAAGGTTTTCCGTGTTGTGCTAGCAAAATATGGAGTACGACAGCACAAAGTGGCCACACTCTATCACCTACAGACTAATAGATAGGTTGAAGTGTCAAACAGAGAGATTAAGGAGATCCTGACCTAGTCTGTGAATGCTACCAAGATTGATTGGGTGAGGAAGCTAGATGATGCACTTTGGGCTTACAAAATGACTTACAAGATACCCATTGGTGTGTCCCCATATCTGTTGGTGTTTCGTAAAGCTTGTCATCTACCCGTGGAGTTGGAGCACAAGACACTTTGGGCTTTGAAGAAGCTCAACATGAATTGGGACGAGGCTGCTGACTTGAGACTTGACCAGCTCAATGAGTTGGATAAGTTTTGCCTCTAAGCGTATGAAAGTACAGCATTGTATAAACAGAAGATGAAGATTTAGCATGACAAGCATATTACCCAATAGAGTTTGAGTGCTGGTGACAAAGTGCTTTTATACAACTCTAGGCTAAGGTTGTTCCGAGGTAAACTCAAGTCGATGTGGTCAGGCCTGTACACAAATATCTAGGTGTTTCCCCATGGGGCAATTGAGCTAGAAGTAGAAAATGGGTATCGGTTCAAGGTGAATGTATCGAGAGTGAAGAAATACTTGGGTGCAGCAGAAGAAGCCTCAATGATTGAGGTATTGTTCCTTGATGATGTCTGAGTAGTCAAGGATTATGCGTCATGCCACGACATTAAACCAAGTGCTCCATGGGAGGCAACCCATGCATTGTAATAGTTATATATAAAAAAAGCTTTAATTTATATGTCATGCATTTTCTTGTTTTTGCTTTGTGTTTCCAGGTGAGTATAGGTGCTATTTAGGTGTTTGTGGGTACATATATGGTGGGAGACATGATTTGAGGCTGGAAAGTTCAAAATTTGCTTAAAGGTTACTCCCATGTGTTCCCATATGGGCCGCGACGTGCCAGACAGATCGTGTACATGCCCGTGTGAGGTGGTCAAACCTGGCTAATGAGAAGTCGTGCCTAAATTTTGCCCAATGTCACCATATGGCCCGTAGACACAATTCGTGTATGGTCTGACGGCTTGTTAGATGGGCCATCTAGCTTCCGCATGTGGAGCTCACCATGGTCTGTCCAAAATTGCTGAAGTCCGGGGAAATGGTCAACCAATGCCCGTGAAGGTGACGTCGACCAACCAGGTGCCAAGTAAGTGAGAATTTTCACAAAGTAAGGTGGAGCGAATGGTCCAAATAGACCGTGACTTGTGTCACAGGCCGTTAGGCCACCTGTGTGGTGCGTGTTGACCAGTCAACTTAGTTGACTAAGATTATCTTAAAACCCTCTTCTTGTATCCCAACTATTCATTCTTAAACTTTCCACTCTCTTTCTTCACCTCACGACGCTCTCTCCCTCTCTCACATTTTCCCCTTCCAAACCCCCCAAAATTTTACATCTTCTTAGTGACGATTCGTGAGTCTATTTCACAATTTGTAGCTTAATCTGAGTGTGGGTCTCTACCTTTGCAAGAGAGTCTTCTTCTCCATTGTTTCTCTTCAAGTAACAAGTTAATTTCTTTACCTTCTACGATAGATTTTGGTGTGTGCATGTGTAGATCTTGGTTCTAAATTGTTTCCTTCTTGGTATAATGCATCGTAACACTTATTTTCGATGTTGGGTGTGCATATGGTGGTGAAAACCACCATTATTGAATTCTTATGGTTTTAACCATGAAAGTGAGGATTTTTGACATAACTCTTAGGGAAATTGACTTGTATATGCTGTTGTGTTGATGGAATCATTATTAGGTGAGGTGAAATTACATGAACTTGTGTGCATGTGCATGATGAGTTGAAAGTTGTTCAAAAGCGGTTCGTATGGCCATTTTCATGGACCGTGTCACATTTCATGGACCGTGTAACGGCCCGTGATGTGTCGTCCGTGAGCCATTTGCCCGCAAGTCCTACTACACGGACCCTTTCACAGACCGTGTCTCGTTACATGGGCCATGTAGGGTCCCCTCGACCCTGTGCCACCTGTTTTATATTACTTAGGTCAATTTTTTAATTTTAATTCACATATGTTCACAAGTGCGATGGCCTTTTGATAGACTAGGTGACGCCACTCTTAAGGGCTATTGTCACTTTTATGGCACAGGTGAAGTCTGAGTACCCATTAGTGCGTCAACCTACGTGTGCAATAATTTCTAACAAAGCGTATTCAGTTATGGCATTTGCAGGTACTATAGGTCCACGTCGCAGGCTAGTCAGACATAGTGAAAGGGACGAGTCTGTCAGACCTCCATGACTCCACAATGATTTCATCTAGCCATCAAGTTGCTGGTGACTCAGGTGATGACTCCTCCAGTAGGTCCGAGGTTCGCTACACGGGAAATACCTCCCCTCACTCCCCTCATACTACATAGGCCCGTGCAACAGGCCGACGCAGAGCTCCCCAGTCTGAGGAGGGGGCTCCTTATATGGTAGTAACGGAAGAGGCGAACGCCCCTAAACAAGAGGAGTATACTTCGGACTAGGAAGAGCAGGGGAAAACTCCGGAGGCTGAGGGTTACGACACTGAGGAGAAGGCAAATGAGATCGAACTCGGCCATTCATTTTAGAGTATCTCAGACGACGGACCTCGAAACTACCAGGGCACTTATTTTATCTCTAAGGGGCCGGTGCACAGTCGCAAGAGCTAAGGATATCTACACTAACAGGCCTATAAAAGGTTCTGAGGGGTTCCAACGACGGTCTGTCATTCCAGAGGTTCAGGTCCTCACGGACCAACTTGACAACGTTCCAGAAAGCAAAGATACTTTTAACTCATATAAGTTCGATTGGATGGCGCAACCAACTAGGTACTATGGGCTCACCATAATTGAAGAGTTCTGTTCTAATTATACGACTAGTCTATTGAACTCTGTTGAAGGTACCCAGTCAAGGAAGGTGAAGAAACAGGTCGCACTTGGTAGATCACCGCAGTCACATGTGATGGTACGTGGTACCCGCGTGAATATTTCAGAAAGCACCATCAACCGATTCCTATTTTGGCCAGATTATAGAGCTCCTCCAGATGGCGAATTCATGGGTAGACACATGTGGATTATGGATGAGGGGCAGATGTCTGATTCGGTATCTCAGGCTGAACTATTGGGATAGATTGTAGAGCGAATGGCCATTTAGGAGGCGGAGGCGCCTTGGGTTACAGACCCCAAGTGTCGTATCGCCAAAACATCTCTGATATTTGCTGCAAAATTTTGGTAGTCGATGGTGTGGGCCAGGCTGTGGCCCAGAGAAAACGACAATCTACTCCAACTTTCACATGCCTCTCTGATAGCATGCCTGATGTCTAGATACGGAGTAAATGTGGGCCAGATTATTGCTTTGGATATGCAGGTCCAGGAGTTATCTAATAGAGTTGGCATGCCCTTCTCGTGCCTAGTTCGTACCCTTTGCAAATATGTTGGTGTTCTTACTATGCACTTTTTGGATAAGAAAATAGCTCCCAAGGGCGTGGCCAATATTTCCCTGATTAAAGATGTCCAAAACCCTCTCATGAAGAGCAGAGCACGTTCACTAGGGGGCCCGACAAACTTCCCCTCAGCACCTCTACAACAACCTTTGCCATTTGAGGACTACACCACTGCCCCACCATCAGGCACGGTTTCTGAGCAGCCCAAGGGTAGTGGTGTAGCTCCTCCAGTACAGCAAGGGTATGCATATGTGCCCTACGAGTTTCTAGCCAGATTGGTGGCGGACTAGCGACAGACACGCTCCATCGTTGACCAGATTGTAGAAAGGATTCCACATCTGATATAATCTTATTTATAGCGGGTGGTGGACTAACGTCAAGAAGTCCTTCTGACCAGAATCACCACTTTGTACGGCCAAGTCAACACTCTGGAGGGATACTTCCATAACATGTTTGGGAGTATGTCTAGGGTGAAATTATAATCTGGTTCAGACGGTGAATGATATGAAGGCACAGATTGCTCAACTGACTGCATAGTACCAGGTTCCCACACCGGCCCCGCCTTAGAATCTTAGATGAGCCTATTCAATGCTCTGGTGGCACCTATTCTAGGTGAGGTATGAGGCATTCCACCTGCCCCATCAAATGTACCCGCGCCACCTAGTGATCAGTCCAGGAGGAAGGACAAGGGTAAGTGATGCGGCCACCAAAGTAGTCCTCCCCGCGACCCACAGAAAGAAGAAGAGCGGCAGATCTACAAGACCGTTAAGGTCCAGCGCCGAGCAGTAGCCAAACAGGCAAAA